>VYXC01011977.1:90302-123639 GCA_013397175.1 Platysteira castanea | reverse complement strand
TTATATTATTAATTATATTATTTTCTGCTTCAACATTTTCCAGAATTAAAAGCATACAGAGGAAGTAAGTCATAACTGTTTGTATGATTTAACAGTCCAGCTGTCCTTGTTCCTTGCCTGAATTATTTTGCAACTTTGCTTGTTCATGGTGATCGGTATCTCAATCTGCTGATNCTTGTGAGTAGTATAATCAATCAATTGAGATCAATTTTCCTAAATAACAATAAAGTTGAATATAGCAACAGTTGCTTTGAAAAGCATCTGGAGTTCCCAGTTTGAGAAACCTTATTATTTCTGTATTGCTTTATTTCTAATATTATATTAGAAATAACATAAGTAATAATTATTAGTTTATATTATTAATTATATTATTTTCTGCTTCAACATTTTCCAGAATTAAAAGCATACAGAGGAAGTAAGTCATAACTGTTTGTATGATTTAACAGTCCAGCTGTCCTTGTTCCTTGCCTGAATTATTTTGCAACTTTGCTTGTTCATGGTGATCGGTATCTCAATCTGCTGATGTGACTTTCTGGCTTGTCCTCAGTATGGACTTGCTTGTCAGTCACTGAACTCCTGGATGGCACTGGTTGCCATCCCTGGACTTTATCTTGCTCAGGTGCTGCAAGAGGCAGTCCCTGCCTGTGTGCCTGTGATGTTGTCACCCTCTGCTCCTGGGTCCTCTCCCCATGCAGAGCAGCCCAGGGCAGTGAGGCTTTTACAGACCTGGTCAATGTCCAACTGCATTTAGGATCAAACTTATCTGAAAAGCCTAAGAGATTTCAAATACAACATTTTAGGAAATTCTATGGAATTAACTGATACAGTATCTCTTCCGTAACTGAAGAACATAAGATTGAATATGTAGTATGTTTTAATATTAGCAAATCAAATACCAGAACACAGACAAGTCAAATATTCGTTATTTTGCAGGGGTTTTTTACACACCCAAGATCAAGGAAAATTTTGCCATATACAGATTCTGACATTGATCAGTGAAGTTGCCTGAAAATAGGACATTCTATTTAATGTAAATTTTCAAAGTGTTGCTACTTTAATATTTTAACTATTTGCAAATATTTAATTTGAAGGTGTGCATTTCAGACACTTCTGATAAGTCATTCTGGTGCAATCTCCTTCAGCTGTTCTCCCAGCACAGCTCACTGGAGTCTTTTTTGGTTTCTGCAGTGTACAACCAATTTTTTTTTTAAACAAAAATGAAAAGGACACGTATACCTGTATAGGAAAGGTCGATAATGGAGATAGAGTGAGGACTGATTGTGCTCCAGCCATGACCTTTGCATTCCCTTGTTGGTGAGTTCTAATTAGCGCATTGGCTGCTGACTCACCTGAAACTTCAACCATACAGCAAAAAAAATATTTGTTTTTATTAGTGAAATCACTGCCAGAAACAAAGATACTTGTGTTGTTTTTAGGCATAAATTCTTCCTCCACTCTCTAACATTGTGAGTGGAAGAGCCTCGTTCAGGCCATTTGGACACATGTTCTACGCAGATACTGAGACCTGGTTTGATTCTATTCAACTAAATGTATATGATAATAATTCCGATAGCCAGTGCCAGAGCTTTTTTGCTTTTCAAGTAATATTTTACTGGATCAATAACCCAAACATACAAATATGTAAGTAGAGAATTTCACTTATACATGGAATTTAATTAAACATATTGATGTTTATAAACTCTTCTCCAGTCAGCTTCTAATCTGCAAGTAACCTTACTTCTGCAAATTAACCTGCATTGCTATGTTTCTTCATCAAAACAATAATGAAAGTATTAACAGTGTATGATTCTTCAGTTAACCTTAAATACAGTCCTATATCTAATTTCCAGAGCACATATGTTGCATCAGTATTCCAGACCTCTGTAAATAATACGAGAATATACTACTACCTATCTCTTCTGTCAAGACCATTACCACCTTTTTGCAGTTTTTTAATGACTTTTAGTAATAATATCAAATTTCTGACACTTGAAACCAAAATCCCCAAATTAGACAAAACAGGGAATTATTAGGTGGCAGCACCTAGGCACTTCTTTTTAAAACGATAGCAAGGCTTGCATTCCAACATGAAGCAGCTTTGTGTCTTCTAATCAATTTAACTATGTGGAAGTTTTTTTCACATGGTCTTCTTGTATTTCTTTGATGAGATCCTACTCCATGTGTATGAATGGGAAAGAGGAAAGAGAAAAGAGAGAGCTGAGCAGGTTCAAAACCTATTATTCAGCAAACTACATGCTAAAGTTTCAGCTTGATGATGAATTTAAAAACAGAAATGATGAAGAAAGGGTGCATTATGAGTTCAAACTGTAAAGAAGTTGCCATCTATTATTTAGGATTTTAAATTACTGTTTGTAATTATTATTATTAATTATGGAAGTATGTATTAAAGTAATGACTATATGTAATATATTCATGCTCAATTTGACATTAATTTGTTTGCCTGTAATCAGCTGCCACAATAAAATAGAAGGGATAACATTATTAGTGGTTAGGATAATTCAGAATGTAGCTAGGTAACGCAAACAAAAATGTTAAAAATCATTCCCTGCTCAAAGCAGAACTAGAGACACAACTCAAAAAAGCTTGAACTGTGTTCTAGAGAATGAGAGGCACCGTCAGTCTCTTCTGTGAATAAAGAGATAATTTTAGGGGTAAATAATCCCACAGTCCCTATTTCATCTCCAGCTGCAAATGCTTCCACCTGGAAGCTATTTCAAAATACACGATCTTGCTCTCTGCCCTAACAATGAGTGCGAGAATAGAATTTCTTAGATTACCAGAAAGTCAAAGAAAAATTTACTTATATGAGTTAAGATCACCACACTGATTTTTTTTAAAGCTGAAGGGGAACACAAAACTGGTCAAATACACTGAAATAAAATTATAATAACTCAGTTATCAAGAAACAAAATACAGAATAAAACATCCGTATGAGTTTTAATACTCCAGTATTAGATACAACTCATGCATCTGCCTTAAAAAATGTTACAAGTTATAGATTCTTACAAATTTTATTTACAAACTACATAGCACAAAGCAAGCTAAACAGAAAGATACATCTCCAGAATCCCAAAGAGCAGAAGAGTAAGAATGATTAACGAAAATGCATTTATATTATTTTTGGATATTTATATATGCACATATACATATATCTATACCTGTAACTATAAACCTATGTTTGCTATAATCATGCTCAATACTCAAAAATATTCATGCTACTGTCATAGTCTAATTTTCCCAGTGAATGCAAGCCTTTACAGAGAATTACAAAGATGTGTTCTTTGCTCTCCAGTTTCAAATAAAATTGACAAAAGAGGTGCAGTCCTGCAAATACCTGTATTGACAGAAAATCTGCTGCCTATGCTTAAAAATTTCTGTAGGACAGGAAATCCACATTACAATCCATTGTAGCCATCCCTATTTTCACTGTTGATAAAACATTCCATTTCCACTAGTAAAGTTATGTACATGCCTAATGTACAGAACAGGATTTTCCAAACCTTCTTCTAGTGGTCTGATTTCTGTACGGAGCAGAATTGCTGATACACGGTGTGAACCGAATATCAGCAGGTACTGAAGATGGCCAAAATCCACAGCTGAAGTGTAAAGAGCAGATTTAGTCCAACACCAGGCTGGGTACAACAGAGACACACACATGATGCTGAGTGGTGGCTTGCCCAAGGCCCACTGCATCCCTCTGCAGGTGCCCTGATGGCCTGTCGCAGGTCGCTGGACAGAGCAGTGTCCTGTTGCAGAAGGCGAGCAATCACTCGCTGGTCTTGTGCATCGCGTGGGAGTAAAGAGGCAGGCGGGATCCTTAGGGTGCAACACAGAGAGTTTATTTCTCCATGAAGTCCACCAAGGAAGGACCAAGACTAAGGGCTGACAGGGGTTCTTATATAGGGGGAGGGCTAACTCGGGAACCAATGGGGAACAGGCTCAGGGGTGGATCCAGGGAAGACTGATGTGGGTACCGCAAATCCGGAAAGAGCAGAGGTGGGACAACCAGGTAGGGGCCAATGGGATCTCAGGGAAGAGGGAACATTCTAGAGGGAGAGGGGTGTCCTGGGTGGATGGACAGGGAAGTTTCTAGGGAAAAGGGAGTGACTTAGGGGATTTACAAGGGTTCTCCGCCCAGAAGGCGGGGATGGGGAAGGAATCTCCGCCTGGGTGGTGGGGGAAGGGGAGTGTCCAACTGAGAGGGGAAGTACAATTATTAAAGGGAAATAACTATAACAACCGGGGTACAAAATACAACTTATGACTATTTCAACTGAATAACACAAACTGCGGGGAGGAAACCTTTCCCAATCAATTCCTCAGCCTAATGCTAGGCTGGGGCACCACAACACACATACTGCTAAGTTTATTCCATGCTAGCAAGGGGTAAAAGGCACCCAGGCCATTCCCAGCCTCACCTATCAAAAAGGCCTGGCACATGTGCAATCTTTCCCATGGCTGTGATTTTCCTCTCTGCTTTTATGATCTCTGTCCCAAGACAGAGAGCTCCAGCATGTCTGGGAGAGGGCCTCCAAGTCTCTGTAAACACCTCTGTTATCTCTACACAGAAATTCTACTTCTCAAAACAGACACAGGATAAACAGCAGTAGGCAAAATACTATTTTATTATTCTCCAAGCCTTGACATTTCCAGCTGCAAGGTCACCTGAGCAAACCTATCATTCTCCTCACCAAATCCTTCAGTGTTAATCCCTTCCTCCCAAAACACTTTGTATCTTTATGATTTTTTTTTCAGTTTGGGCTTTTAATTGGTTGGGTGGGTTTCTTTTTTTATTTGTCTCTTCTTGCTTTCTACCACTTACTTTTATTCAACACTGAATTTTTTACAGTTTTTGCTGTCTAGGGGTGGATATTCAGCAAGAGGACACACTGGACTCTAGAAGTCTGTTCTACCCTGGGTACCAGGCCAACTTTCTGCAAGACAGTAACAGAAAGATGCATTCTCTCCTGATGTTGGCTATGAGGCTTCTGGCAGCTCCTCAGCGTACTGCTGGTTGCCATTGCCTCCTTCAATCAGCTGCCTCCAATACTTGTATAAATGAACATAGAATATATTCATATAAATATGGTTTTATAATGTATTTCAGTTCAAAGAAGCCAATTAGCTTTAGACATTTTAATGAGTACTTTTTGCTAAACTGTCTCCTTTCATCTGAAATAAGGCTTAGGAGTGTTAATATCACTGCAAACAAACCTGAGAGAAAAGTTGTTTCCTTATAGGGAACAAATGGAAAGGTGAAAGATATATGTCTGTAACCTTGTATTAGAGGACAGGTGCCTCCTCCACATGCTCCTTCTCTTCTGCTACACCTATTGTAATTTCTCCCAGGCTCCTCTTAGGATTCTGTTAGGTACTGACTTCCCCTGCTTCCAGATTTACTTCTTTAAATTAAACTGTTTCTACTTTTCTTCCACAGTAGTATTTCTCTTTTCCTGCTATGTCTGCTGTGCTCCCAATCTGTAAGTAATTTCCACCACCTCACAGGTGTCCCATTTATGACATGTCTCGTTAATGTTCTACTTTTTATCACTAATTATGGTGACACTCAAAAGCTTTGACACTTCCAGTGTACCCTGCTCTATAACAAGGCTGTGCTTTAATGCCAAATTCTGTTTTCGTTGTGTCCCAGAGTTTTTGGCGGTGAATGGAAACAGAAAGTTGTATTGAAACCACACCATCCCTTACAGTAGCTTTATTTCTCACACAGGTATTAAACAGGTAAGATGTGAATTAAAGATTTTTTTCTAAAGTTCATCTGTGTATGTATGTCTTCCCAGTAAATTAAAATTAATGTAATTGGTCTTCAGGATAAATTAAATTTACAGATTAGATAAAAACACTTTTAGCCTAATTCAGAAGTGTGTATCACATGTGATGAGCTAAAATACATTAATACTAATTTCAATTCCATTAGATCTGCTTGTGACAATTCAACCAGCATCTAATGAAACCCCAGCAGTTATAATTTACATGTGAAGAATTTGGAACACGTGGTAATTTCCCAGAGAAAAGTGGAAGGAACTATTTTCTGGGGTATGCTTGCCACACAGAACCCATGTAAAAATGTGAATGTAAAACTTTTTGTCTCAATCTTTCAAAGCATTCACTTTCAAGTCTGCAAAAATGCAATGTAGAAAACAGTGTTAATTTCCATATATGAATGCAGAGAGACAGAGGTATAAACATAAAGGCTTACATATATCTATACACACTATAGAAACAACAGTGAACATCTTTAAATCCATATGTAAAATGTACCACATAATGAAACTAAATATAATGTGGATACAGAGGCAAATGAGGAAGATGTAAAAGCATGTTAGCAAACACATAAATATGACCACACATGGATCTCTAATAAGAGGATGAAGAAACTATCACGATGATCATCAAATTCTTACTAGCAAAGGACTCCAGGTGCCAACAACTCCCTGTAATGCCCTGCCACCACCACAAACATGAAACCACCAATATTCGGGCCCAGAGGACCAGGGGAAGGGTTAGCATTGCCGCAGCATGGGGCTCTCACCACAGCCCTCCAGAAGGGCCCCAGCCAGGAGAAGCCACTTCAGCACGGAGGAGCCAGACAAAGGCACAGCCACACACACTCCCAATGGAGCGGGACACACACACACACACACACACACACACACACACACGGAGAATAGGCGACAGCAGGAGAAAAAGGAAGGTGGGAAGGGCTCTTCATATGGCTTCCAGCAACAAGGTTCATCGAGGACGGTCCAGAGACAAAGAGCCATGATACAGGGCAGGGTACAGGTTTATATATGGGGAAGAGGGGTGGGCAGAGCACCAGAACCAATGGGCTGAGGGCCAGGGGGTGGAGCGAGGGTAAGGGAACCAAGGGGGGTACAGAGAAGGAGGGACTAAGGGGCAGGAGCCAATGGGGGATACAACTGAAGAGAAATTTCTGGAGGTGATACAAACAAGGGTTAAAGAGGTGGAGTACAACAAACCAATCCAGAATGGGGGAAATCCATACATTAACATAATCAGTGCAAGGTCCGCTGGGAGCTCACCCTAACTTGGGGGATGTTTCCTCGTGGAATGCAACACAGCATTACACTAAGAAAGGCATAGAAACTACGTATGTGTATAACAATTTTAACTGTATTATTGAGACTTTTTCATATAGAGTGTTCTTTCTTTTAACTTAATAAATATGTCTGGACTATTAATGATTCTTGGATTAGATTGTTAAAGTATCAGTTTTATCAACAAGAAATTATTTGCTTTATATACGAAGTGTCTTTCCACTTTGCCAAGAAACAAGATCTTGAGCACAACACAGAAATATATGCAGAGAGAAATACATTCAGCAAATATTCTAGGTTCTTTATTAATCTCTAGACAATCACAGGGTATAACTGTGCTTAACTCACCCCTACCACTGCAAGATCTGCTGATCTTTTCTGTTCCTTGCTTGTTGTCCTGTTCTTTTTTAGCCTTCTGAGTTTGTAACCTCGGAGTCAGAGATTTTCACACACTTTCATGTAAATAATAGACAATGTTTACTTAACTGTCCTTTCTGTTTTTCATTCCTTTGTGATGAGGGAAATGTTTGATGAACAGTTCTTTTTACCAGTGGGATTGGAGAGGAAGTGACACCATCCTTCCAATCCCTTGTTGAATTGAGAAATGTATAAATATAGGAGGACAAATAAAGTTAATAAAGTTCATCTCTTTTCATGCCCAACTCAGATCAGCATGCCGGAGTGGTTCTTTCTCTTGTCCTATAGTGACACTTGCTGCAGTCTCATTTGACACACTTTCCTTCAATCCCTCCCCTGCAATACTATAAAGCTGTCCATGAAAAGAAGCATTTAAATTTTTAATTCACATGCCTTGGAACATGTAGACACTGAACCTGAAACTGTCGCATTCACAGAGGTCACAGGCATCGTTTTATTGTCATTAAGTACACCAATGAATGATGGAAGGAGATATTCAAAAAAGTTTGTGATTTCAATCTGAAATTCCTCCCTGAGGCTGAGATGTACGAGTAGGCTCTCTGTCCCTGTAGCATGGCCATTTACAATTTCAGTGTCAGCAGTCTGAACTTAGTCACAATGGTAAAAATCTTTGGAATTATATAGTTGTAGTCTCTTATCGCTGTTTCCCAGAGCGGAGCGGAGAAGGACAGAGACACAGCAGGCAGGATTCCAGCAGGATTGATTTATTTAATTATTTTACAGCTCTTTTATAGGATAATTTTCTCATAGTTTAATTGGTCAATTTCCTAATCACCCCTCTGCGGTGATTGGTTGAACTCTATTCCAAATATTTTTCTCTACTTGTACTAAAAACAATTTGCAGGTGTCTATAGTTTACAGAACTCCACTGATAGCCTCTGTGAGAAAGGAAAGTCTCTCACGGGATAGGAAAGAAGCAAGAAAAGTTCCTGCGAGCAGTAATTCTGTATGCACATAAAGTATGTGAAGAATATGACTCAGGATGATGTAAGCAGATATACACTTGCAAATCTTGCACTGTGTCACTATACCTACTGTGATCACTGGTATGTGCACTGAGCCTAAAAGCACTTGCACTGAGTCCAACAAAAGGCAGGAAGTGAGGAATTGTATCAGTAACAGCCTGAGGAGCTTAGGCTTGAATAGGTTATTCTGTCATCTACCATTATCCCTGCTAATTGAGGACTGCTCCTGGCATACATTTTTTTACTTTTTTATATTTCTCTTTTTTAATAGTACTTTTCCTGATTTTTCTGTTTGTCAGTAAGTTGCAGGTATTTCTGTTTGGTGGTGATAAGCATGCTTTAGAGAAATGCTTGCCTCTTTTCTCTATTCCATTATACCAGGCTTTCAAAAGCTTTATTGTGTTGTTGGATCATGTATTTTCAGGTCATCCAGAGTAGCCAAATTACCTCTTCAATATATTTTTTAAAATATATTTGCATCCTTTGTAGATCTTACATATGCCTTCTGCATCATAAGCCTGTACAAAGCATTTGGAACCTTTAGCTGGTGAGAAATGTGCCTGTGCAACAGGTGGTGATGGTACTTATAGAGAAATATCATATGAGATCTCTGAAGATTGTTTTAGCAATGTGGTGGTCACTTGTGGCAAAACAGTGACAGAATGATAATGCCAGATGGGACATGATTCCTTTGCATCTCATTTACTGTAAATGACAGCAGTTTTGTGACTCATTTGACAGAACTGAGAACTACTCTGCATGCCCGGCAGTAGACAATCAGCTACATACCTGTAAGGGGAGTTTCATCTGCAGTATGAATACGAAAAGAAAGGACTGTGCAGCAGCAACTGCAGTGCGTGCCTCTGCAGCAGAGCTGAGGACAATCACCAGTTTAGTACTCCAGGAAAATCCACAGCAGATTTAAAATATGTTTTAATTATTAAGCAGAATGCCTTGCCATGACTTCCATCCTCCATGTAAAGTGATTATAATGGAAGGCACATTTTCAGTCAATGCCTCTTCAAGGGTCTTCTACTGGGTCAGGCAAGAGCATGGGCAGTGCAGCTTCTGCCTTTCGGCCCCGGGGCTCTTCTAGGGACAGTCATGCAAGAGGGATTGGGTATTCATCTAGTTTAATAACTCCTAATCCCCCTGGGGGAACAAAGTATAGGAGGAAAGGGATCAGCTAATTATAGCTAATTGTATTACTGGGAGAGTCTGATTAACATAATTAAGATAGCCTTGTGACTAATAGCTATATAGCAAGAAAGTGTGCTTGGATATAGCAAGTGAAAAACTAATTAAAAGAAGTATGAGCTAGACAACCTAGCTAAAGTCCTAAAAAAGATTATTTTTTGACACTAAAAATACATACATCTTGTGTATGCTAGAGAAAGCACACAAGATTGTGGCAAGCATGCAGAGACTGTGAGGCAGGTTTTACAGAGAGATGAAAGATTGCAGGTTAATGCACTGGAAAGTTTGCAGTGTATGAAAAATGGGAAAGAGGTAAGCATGCGTGAGTTGCTTGGAAACAGCCTGTGGGCCAGGAAACAGGTGCTGGTGTATGGTGAACATAATGATTGTGTTTGGTATTCCTGTTGTTAGGAAGTGGATCTTAGCCTTCCCCCTCCCCTGCCCCTCCTCCCCCAGGCATGAATGTAAGTGTATGTTATGAAAGCCAAATATGTTTTGTGGTATAATTTATCTCTTTCGCAAGATGTGCTGCTTCTTGTTCTCCATGTGTTTCCTGGGGTCTCCCGTTGTAGTAACACAGGGCAATTCTGAACTTAGGAGGCCTGATAAGGTGCACGCATAGAGGTGAACAATCATAGCTTTTCAGTATTATCAAGTATTATTTCAGTATTATTAACTCAGCTCCTAATTTCATGATGCCTGAGAACTTAAGAGCTGTGCAAGGGGGTTTGTAAAATTTTAGTCAAGAATTTTTTTGATTTCTGCATTTTCCCCAAAGCAATGAAGGCCCTCCACATTTAAAAATAATAAGAAGATGCCAAACTATTTGAGAAAGGTGTGTTTCAACTTCTCCCACAGCTATTAAGTTTCCTGGGTTGAGCTTCCAGGGCTATGACTAAGTTTTTCTTTCATAAATGTCTTAGTCTGATATATTTTTAAATGAACTTTTGTCATAGCTATAATACAATGCAATCCCGATCATTCCTACAAGAAAATTATTATTTTATTTTTAAAAAGAGGTAGCTCACATTGCATAGTATAAGAATTCATTGTGATCTTTATTTTCATTTGATTTCTGCAAATTAAGAGCTTTGTCAGATAAACATTACTTTAATTTCACCTCACCTAATTCTTTTGTTGTATTTCTGGTTTTCTTCCCTGAAAAGAAAATTCTCAGCATAGTTAGGAATCTTTGTACTTCTCTGGTGGCTGGAAGGCAGTGCAACAGAGATGTCTGTTTAAACTTATAAAGAATTTTACTTTCTGGACTGGGCTGTTAGGGTTTTCCAAAATAGTTCAGCCATTCTTTTCAGCTCTGTGGCCTTGCAGTACCACTGAAACAAACCAGAAAATATAGTTTTACAAAGTGGAAAACATCCTTACTATGGTGAAAAAAAGCTATGCATAATGATAATTAGAAATTCTCAAGCAGTCTAACCCATGAATTTAAGCCTGTTCCTGAACCATTGAACATGAAACATGAACATAAAAGGGTACAAGCACTGGAGTAGAATGGTATGACTTAGACAGAGGATATTACATGCCTGCTGGAAAGAGACAGTGATTATGGCCAAAATAAAAATCATAAGTGTGGATTCAAAGCTTTCACCTGTTGGTAGATTAAATCTACACCTGTATTTTCATTACCAAACCCAGGAATTTCTTGCTTCTCTAAATCCAGCATAGTTATATCTATTCGAAATAAGCTAAATGGAAAATATTGCAAGCTCTTTTCTACCTCTGTATAAGTACAGTCTCACAGAGAACATGCCCTGTGCTCTGTGGGGCCACCACCTCATCCAGACAAATGCTTTGCACAATCTCAGAGCACAAGTCCACAACATTCCTGGTGGAGAATAATTTCAAGAGAAATGTGTGGCAGTCACATATGCTGATCCAGCAGCATAGCAATGTATGAGGTTCACATAAGAATTCTTAGGTTTGATGAAGCTAAAATGCATATGGCTTTCAATCCATTTTCATCACAGTTCTATGAAAAATTCACACATATATATACATGGTGCAGTGCACGTGACAGTGGCCACAGAGACCTGACATTTAGACTAGTGGGCAGACTCTCAGGATACTGAGCTCTAGCCCTCTCCCGTGCTTACAGCGAGTTCCCAGGTTCCCAATGGAACTTAGTTTACATACTGTTATGTTATTGGTTTAAGAGTTCTCCACCTAGTTTTATGTATAGATTCATGTTTATGTATTTCCCTTACTGCTTATGTATATGTTCTGGAAAGTTTGTTTTTACTCGATGCCCCATTGGGTGATTCATGTAAAACCCTCCTCTGAGTTATCCCTACTGGCTGTTCCCTCTTTATCCCCTCCCTGCTAGCCAAACCCCATTCGTTGTTTTCCTTTACTCCACCCCTTTCCACCCCCGTATAAAACCCATGTACACTCTTGTTTCTTGTCTTTTGTGCCTGAAACCTTTGCCTCTGTTAAAGGATTGGCAACCACACAGAAGACCCCTCCCTCATCCTTTGCCTTCACCGGCGCTTTTACACACCTTGGTTTGGGGCTTGCTCCTCGCAGAGGACAGCATCATCCTTCCAGCTGCAGAAGGGCTTCACTGACAAGGACACCTTTGCAGCAGGACTCTGTGCAGCCTCGGGCAGCTCGTAAACAGCATCATATACGCACAGATATATGTATTCTGTTTGGGATTTTGCTCTTTCTGTGGGATTCTTTCAAAAAAAAAAACTAAAGGTACTCTTAAAATGGGGTATTGTAATAAATGCTTACTTGTGGGTCGAGTTCACATGGATGGTCAATATGTAAAAAACCAATTCGAAACAACAAGGCAAACAAACAAAAAACCCCAACAAAACTAAAGCCCAAAAGTAGTGAAAGCCCAATTTAGTATTTGTGGAGATCTCAAAAATTGGTACAAAAATTAAAGCTAGAATTTTAATGAGAAAGATTCCAGTAGTCAACTGATAATACATTATTTTTAAGTTGAGCAATCTTAAGAGGTATATTATAATCATGTCTATAATAAGAATACATAGTTTTTAGAAATTTAGAAATTTTAAGTATTTTCAGAAAAAAAGAATATATTCTTAAACTGTAACAAGACACTCAAAAGTTTTTAAAAACTTTGGTTGGCTTTTTGAGGTATTTTTGTTTTTTGAAAAAGCTCCTCTGCTAGTTTATTGCAAAGTAAGGTTCAGGAGTATCAGCAGGTTTTGATGTAAATGCTTTAACATCCACCAGGCTGTTTACCTGTCTATGTTAAGCATTTTTGATTAGTGTCATAAAGCAAGCAGCAATGAATATTTATAATTTTTTTGCAAGTTAGAGTACCTGCCAAACAAAAAGTTGAAGTTGAAATACATAACTTAATGATTTAGCTGTCATTTCAATTTATTAAACATATTAATAAAAACGTGTGTATTCATCATTCCAGATCATATGCACATCCAATAAAGCAATAATAATTAGATTTGGCAGCCAACAAGCTGGCTTTTTCTGAAGCCTGAACTCTTCTTGACGTAGCTAGCAGCTGTACTGAACTTCTTTCAAGAGTTTGTGTTTTCCCTCAGGAAAAGCCTATGAGAAGAAGCAGACCTAGAGGGGTGACCTAAAGTCAACAGAACCGGTCTTCTGTGAACTGAGTAATGCTACAAAACTTTGCTTTAGTTCCTCACAATCAGCATATTTTTCCTCTCATTCTGTCAGAGATTAAGAGAAGAAAAAAGTAGAAAAAAAAAGACAGCAGGTTTGTATTTTTGCAGATTGACTGACAGCCCTTTTTTCTAAGCCAAGTGATGATTTTTCTCTTCAACCAGGTATTTTGGACTTTGAGCTGAACAACTTCCCAATCAGTTTGAACTGTGTGAGTGACTTTGCAAAGGTGTACATGCTGAAAGGCATAAATGGGTGTTTGGTAAGCAGTGAGGCTTGCTGTTTACCCCCTAGATGCATTTAACTGGAGTTTTAACACCCAAAAAATCTTGCTCTCTTATGCAAATGAATGTGGAGTCTTAGCAGTAAAGTAAAATTTTTAAAGGAACTAGGTTGGTAGCAGAAAGGTAGAGCAGCTACTTCCCATGATCAAATCACTTCTTTATATGGATTGACCATACTGAAATTAACTAGCATGGAAAGCAGAGTAAACAGTAAATAATTTTCTAGTTGTAGTGACTCCCTTTGTTGAATTAATTGGTTTGGACTATTAAAGAGTAGCTCCATATCTGAGTTTCATTGGTGGTTTATGGATGTTCAGACCAGAACAGAAGTGCCCCTGGGTGGCATCTGGTACCTTCTGAATTCTGTCTTCCTGCAAGAACTTTTAGCCCCTCTTTTGTAAATCAGAAATTTATCATTAAACAATTTCTGACTGCTAAGAAAGCACTTGAGAGAACATTTTGCACTAGCAGTGCCCTCCGTAAGCACAAAAAATTGAATCAGTTCCATTTTTAAAACTATGTTTTGTTTTTTTTAATTAAGGAAAAATGGTAAAAAATGTCATGTACGTTATGTAGAACAATGAAGTTTACGACTTCTGTATAATAAATACACTGATAGAAGAAACAAATTTGAGAAATGTAAACATTAATTCTGTTTACAGTCCTTTAGAAATACTAACTGCATGTTCTTAACTGAAAAAAAGCGTTTAGTGGGTTTTTTGGTGGAATCAGAATAAATTTCCCCTTGATTTAATAGGAAAGCCAGTCACGTAAATTGAAATGGGAAAAGTCTTACAATGTGAATTCTCCCAATCTACAGATAATGTAGCTTGGTACCTTAATGCATCAAGGAAGGAATGACCAACAGATATTAAATGAGAAAATGTAGATGAGGAAGATCCTTTTTGTCAGATACAATACAGCAAAGCACAGACTGCAGTTGAAAATAGCATGGGTAATGAACAAAAACCCGATATAATTTCACTAAAAGTCATAGAATCATAAAATGGTTAGAGTTAGAAGGGACCTTAAAGATCATTAGTTCCAACCCTCTGCCATGGGCAGGGTCTGCATGCAATAGATCAGGTTGCTAATCCCATGTTTATGAAGAATAGAAAGACTATGCTTTTTGGAAAAAGGCAAATTATTGATAGAGTCCCATGAACCTGAAAAAGAAGAAGGGAATAACTGCATAGATTTTGACAGAAAAAAAATTGTCAGAAAAAAGAGTAAAAACAAAGAAAGTCAAAAGATAAGAAAAATTACCCAAGAACATTATGTTCAAACCACAGTGAGTCTTGTGAGTTTACCCATTTATAATGAGATATAACCAAAGGAAGGACGGGCTGTAAGACACTTATGTGAAAATAAGGAGCTGGTGTATGATGTTGTAGAAAATAATGTAAGGGAAAGGGCAGAAAAGTTAGAGAGTTGGAAAGATGCTAACTGCAAGAGAATTTTGAAGACTTTGAAAGCAGGATTGCAATTTTTGAGGCTGGTGAGAGAGGTTCTGCAAGCACAAATGAGAGTCCATTCCTTTCTCTTTCCTCTAAAAATAAAACAAACAAACAAACAAACAACAACCCACAAACCACAAATCAGCCCTCCTAATGGGATTTTCAAATTCCTTTCAAGATTCAAGTAACAAATCCCTTTAGATACTTTTCCACTATTAATACATATCTATATTTTGGGGAAAAACTTTTTTATTTCCATAATACTAAATATAAATAGCTATTAGAACTTCTAGATGCAAACTTTTGCGTCTGCCACTGACATAAATGAACTAATTTGAAACTGTTTTGTCCTATCACTCTTTGCATGATTCTTTCATTAATTTTACTCTGAACTGAGACAGAAAATTATGCCTCTCTTGCAGTTTAATTTGTTAATGCATTCATTTTCAGATTTTAGGAATAATATAAATTTATTCATTATGATGCATTTTTCAGTCCTTAGATGCAAAAATCTCAAAATCTCTGCTTTGATCCCATGTCTTTGCTTTGCCATGTCTTTAAAATTGACTTGGAGACCAGAGCACTTCTGGAAAGAGAGCATTTCTTGTACGTGTATATACACATATGTTCACATGAATGTGTGTGTTTCTACATGGAAAAAGTATCATTTTGAAAAATTATACAGTCTCTATATTAAAGACAAGTTAATTTTTAAAAGGTTTAAATAGTTTACTTGTAAAATGACCAAGAGTGTTGATTTTAGAAGTTGTCAACTGTGAAGAGTTGTATTTTGGTGTGTCTTGTGTTGCCAAGATAATTGTGAGGATTGATGTGCAGGTTTGCTCTTTGACGTGAACTATCAGTTAGTGCCTGACTGATGTGTGCAGGAGCACAAGGAGGGCTGGCTGGAAAGACACAGAGCACGAGACAGCATAAAACTACACATATAACTGCAGAGAATAAAAATGTTTGTCCCACACACTTTAACAAAAATCAGTGTCATGTTGTTAGAATAGATCTACTGCCATGATATTTTAGTGGCCAGTGAAGCTTTTTCTGTGCTGTTTGCCACCAAAATATAGTGATTTAGTCCTTTAGGCTGCATCGCTTTCCAGTTTTCAGGATAACATCTTTGCACAGGATGTGATTAGCATGTTCTCCATCTGTGAGTTCTGGATTTCCATGGAACGCTGAATTCGGATCATCTTGGCGTCACTGCAGAGCTGTCTTTCACAGCAGATGCCACACAGCCAAAGGGCTGCACCCACAGCAGGGATGAGGCAAGCAGTCCCCATCTCCTCTGAAGTCCCATGATTACTCAAAACCAGATGATTTTCATCTAGACCAGATGAATTTTTGCTTTGACAAATCAAGATATTTCAGTGCAAAATACTCAAATTTAAACTGAGACATAACTGGAGATATACTTGTGCACTTTTACGGCAAAGGAAAGCACATAAACACAAAGAATGGCCTCTAACATTTGCCTTAAACTTAATTTTTGTGGAGCTTCATTTTTTTATTTGAAAGGACAGAGGATGAAAAATTTCTNTCAATAACAGATAATGACTCTGTAATTACCATTGTTATGTTACACACCTAAGCTGGGTGCAGAACTTGTTTCATTTTTCTACCTTACCTGCCATCAGTTGGGAAAGCTTGTCTGGTGTGCAAATGACAGAGGGTTGTTAAATTTCACACCAAATAATCTTAAACAAAACAAAACAAAACAAAACAAAAAAAAAAGAGAGAGAGAGAGAAAGAAAGGGAAGAAGCAGACAGACAGAAAAGCTGCAAAATTACGTTTTATCTGAAGCACACCATGGTCCTCATGGTGGCACATGCTTGCAATGAAGCACTCCCCTGGGGTTCTCCCTCCTGTCTTGGTCCCCTCACCTCTCCCTGATAAGAGGCGTCTTGGGGCTGCTGCGGGAATGGGGTTTGGGAATGCCAGGAAAGAAAGCAGCTCTGCATTGTCCTTCAGCTGCAGAAACCACACTCAGGGAGCAGGATGCTTTGTAAGGAAAACCCTGCCCCCACAGCTTGAGTACAATCTCCAGATACAGTTGGAGCTGGTCAGGGAGTCAGCCAAAAAGCTGATGGTCGCTGTGCAAGAAAGGGGCTATTGCTGACTGCTGTAGCTGCAGAGACTGGGGAAACTGCAAACTAGAGATGTAGGGAAGAGGAAAAACCACGGACATGTCAAAATCACTGACCACTGGATATCAGTTTCTATAGAGAGATTGGCAGCAAAAAGAGGTCTAAGGAGAGTCTCCCTCCTTGGCTGGATGCAGAGGGTAGCATACTGTCAGGGGATGAGGAAAAGCATGAAGTACTTTATGCCTTCTTTGCTTCACTCTTTAGTAACAAAACAAGTTGTACTCAGTATAGCCATCCCTCAGAGCTGGAAGACAGTGATGGGCAGCTGAGTGAATAATCCATGAGGAATGGTTAGTGCCCTGCTATACCAATTAGACACTCACTCTTTATGGGCTGGCTAAAGAGCTTGCCAAGCTACTTTCAATCATTTATTTACCAGCACTTCCAGTTAACTGAGGAAGTCACAGTTGACTGGAAATTAGCAAATGTAACATCCAGCTACAAGGAGGATTGGAAGGATGATCCAAGAAATTACAGGTGTCTCAGCCTGACCTTGGTATGAAGAAAGATCACAGAGCAGATTAAAAGTGGACTGTCCAGCATGACTACCAGGCTGAACCACAGAAAATACATCTCAGTAAATTCCTCATTGCCCATTTGAATTATAAAGTTAAATTTATTGAGGTTCACTATCTAGGAATTTCTATTACCGACTCGTCCTGAGATGTGAAATCCTTGACTGTGTTTGGTCACCAAGCACTTTTGCATTGGCTTCATAAAAGCTCCTGTATTTCTTCCCTGCGGATTGCGTGAACACGTTACAGGCTTACTGGTCCTGTCACACTGAAGCAATTCATCAGCATCACAAAGAATCCTACTGGCTTTGGACATGTATCTAATAATAAAATACCTGTAAAATCTTCCAAATCTCACTGAAGACCCTGGTCAGCCTGCTGTAAATCTCCTCTGGCATTGTACTTCTTGATCTGAAATTGCAACAGTCTCCTTGCAGAGAGTTAAACCAAAAAAGAAAGTGGGAGCAAACTTTGAAATTACCACACTGCCATTGAGAAAGCTCATTATAAAATACAGCTGATACAGATATAACCATGTACTTTGCTCTGGTTTAAAATATTCGGTATAGCTATTATTCTAATGCAGTAAGGATTTAATTGATGCCACTATAATTACTGTAATAGATTCCTTACCATATGCTTCCTTCAGGATTTTTAGAACCAGGTTTCTCAGTTGGTTATTAATAGTCCTGAAAAAGCTTTTACTTTCGTGTTTGGTCATGTGAATAAATTGCAGTCCTCCTACTTGATATGCACTTAACTGTGCATTTGTCCAAATCGATGCCTTCCCTTATTTCTAATTTAAGATATCTGAACTAATTAAAATATACCTTATCTAACTACATTATTATAGCTGGGAAGTAATTTTATATCATCAGTAAATGAGTTGCATCTAATTAAAAATTAACTTTCGTATTGTAATTAGTTTTTAGAATGAAAATAAAAGTGCTGATAGTCTTCAGTGCTCCTGAAATATGGTATTCTCTCACATAGGCTTTAACCATACATTTTCTCAAAAGAAACTCTAATAGGTAAATACATTTTGATAAGGAAAAATAAAGTTTGGGGATTTTCAAACGTGTACATTTTTTCCTGTTTGTATGCAAAACCCAGGGTCTTATTTAACCTAGACCTCTGCCCTCAAACCAAAATTTTCTTCCTAGATAAATGAAAAAAAAATTAGAAAATATTTATTCTAGATGTGTGAAGAGTGCTACTTTCAAAAGCACAAGAAGGACAACTTGCCAAGGTAGGTAGTTTACCACTATGTAATAATTAATTTCCTGTCAGATGTTCTGTAGTAGTAAGGATATTTTGCTCCATCAAAAGTGATAAGAAAGTAGTTAAAGAAAAGAAGCTGTAATATTAAACAAACAAACAAAGAAAGAAAACAAAACAACCACCCTAATTTAAAGTTTCACTTCTTTGCAAAGAAATAGCAGTCAAGGGTGAATAACAACAATACTTCTCCCTGATTATGTAAAATGACAGAATTGATCTTTTTAAAAATTGTTTTTTAAAACCACCAAAAATGGTTAAAATAACATTCTGTCTCAAAACTGTAACAAATTTTGAGCAATATTATTGCAAAGAAAAGGCATAGGGAAGAGATATATAGAAGAATTTTCAAGATATTAAAAAAAGACTCAGATACTTCAGAGGACTTCCTAAATGTTAAGGAATGTTATTTCTAGTAAATTTTGCTCTTCCACTGACATAGAGAGTATTTTTCTTCTCATGAATGGCAAGACAAAGTCAAAGGATAAGAACATAGATAAAAATAAGAGCTCCAACAATATTACAGAATTAAACCAAATAGAATCTACAGCAGAGATGTGTAATATTAATGATAAATCAATGCTCATGAAGTATTTAAATAGTTCAAATAGTTTTCAATCTCATAAATCAGTTTGTTACCAAATACTAGGAAAGCGTATCTATCTCTGTTACATTTTGTAGTAAATAAAGTCTTCCTTTGTGTATGACACTTCCTCTTGGAGCAGGTTTTATTCTGGTCTGAGCCAGAGAAGGATGCTGGAATCTTTCTGAATCAAAGAATGCTAAACATTGAAACTCTTACCTGTAATTAAGCAATTTATTGTCAGCTTTGGATGGTGGAAGGGAAACAGGAGGGATAACAATCATTTTTCCAGTGGGGCAGACGAAATATCTTGAATGTGTCCTTTTGAGATTTACAGCAAAATGTTTCAAAAATACTGAGTTCTTAGGAGTTTTATGCTAAAATCTGTTTTGTTTTCTGACAGCAAATATTTTGGCTGTAAGACAGTATTTTTTATTGAAAAAACAAGACAATGTAAGAATGGCAAATTCACAGAGCATAAATTAATTTTCTTGGTCAAAAGCTTAACAACTCTCATTCTTACTCAATTCTAGATTATTTATTTAAACAAAGAACACAGATCAGACTTCTCCACACTATTGCTGAAGTTAATTTTTGAAATACTAAACAATTTAAAATCTTACACGTTTCATGTCAAAAAAGGACAATAACAGTTAATAAAAAATGGGGCTGTCCTTGTTTTATATTCTGGCTTCTTCAGAAAACAGCAGTCACATTTTCTATCCACATTTTCTGGGTCCACTACCTACCTGGCCCAATAAGAGGGCAGTGGCTGTTCATCTCTAGTCCAACAGAAAAAGGAGTTTTTTGCAATCATCAAGTTGGATGATATTAAATTTGTAATAAACTCATTCATCTCTCACTGTCCAAATTATTTTTGTTCCTTTTAATCCAGAAACCTAAAATTCTGTGAGAAGAGTTGTTTGAGCAAGAGAGATAATACGATACTACCACAATTCATATGTAAATGATGTTTACATGCCATAAAATTATTCTAATAAGCATGCAATGATGTGATTTGAAAAACAACTTCATCTGCAATGATACTCTTATTTGTTAATGGCATTAAATGACAGTCTTGTGAAAAGATGGTTTTCATATTATCATGTTACAAGGAAAAATATGTTTAAATAAAAATATTAGCAGAATTGAAATAGTTTTTTCTCTCCTAATATTTGTATGTTTATTAAAATCTAAATATTTTCCATGGCAATCACACAGCCACACCATCTGCTCCCAGATTCATTACTGTTTACCACCCTTTCCTCACTTTGATGCACTTGGAAGCTTTCCAACATTAACTTTCTCCCTTTAGCAAGACTGGAAAGCAATTGCAACATAACATTTGGAGTAAGGATTAAGGCTTGATGAAAGGAACCTGTGATGAGCTACTTGTTCTGAAAAGATGTGCAGAATCATATCTAAGATGAATGCATGAGTAGGAAAGTCTGAAGTTAAAGAATTTGTAAGATTTTCTAATTATTAAGTAGACAGACAAAAATGTGAAGAAATTTAAGAGGTTTTTAGGGAAACTTGAAGAAACATGAATGAAGGATGAAAGGCTTTGTGTGCTGTTCAGCGAATGGCAAATGGACAGTGGAAATACACTGACAGTATGGGACATCGACATGCACCAGGAAGCATGAAATAGGGAGAGAAGCTGTGTAAGAGTGATGGAGGGCATGGGAATAGCAGCAGGAAGTCTTTCAGGAATAAAAGTAAAGCATCTAAAAAGGCTTTGCTTCTGTACCTCCATTCTCAGCTTATGAATCATAGACAAATACTGTACAGAACCTGACAACTTAATTGGCCATAATTATGTATATGTCTGGAAGGTGGTGGACTATGACTCCCTCTAGAAAGTGCCATAATGGTCAAGGGAAAAAGGACTGTGAAAGAAATGAGAAGCAGAAATGAGAAGTACAGGAAAAAATACAACTAAAATTCAAATTGGAGAAGACATGATATTTCAGGAACTGTGCACCTTGCAAGGTGATCATTGGAGTAAAGTAAATTAGAAGAGGATCCTGATGTTGAAAGAAACAATAATGTTTAGGAGGGTTGAGGTAGGTGAGAGTGAAGGGAAAATGCAGAAAAGGCTCCTACCTTTGCTGGCACTGTGCCTATAGAAGTCTTTCTTTCTTTACATCCCTTGACAGATGTAAAGAAAGAGGACTTTGGCTTTCATAATCCTATCCCTGCATACTTGGACAGTATCTCTACGTTCTTCCTGTGTTCTCAAATGCTGCCTTCATCTTTTATCTGTTTCCTTTTAACATTTGAGTCTAGTCAGCAGATCCTGGTTCATCCATGAAGGCCTCGTGCTCTGTTTATTTGATTACCTGTGTGTTGGGATGAAGCATTACAGGCGACCCTTGAAAGTCAACCAGCTTTCCTGGAGTCCTTTTTTTTTTTTCTTCCTAGACTGTATTACATCAGATTCTCTAAATCAGGCCCCTGAAGTGGTTAAACTCTGCTCACATGAAGGCCAGGAATGTGACTGTGCCTTTTTTTCTCCTCTGAGCATCCTGAACTTAACTATCTCATGTTCCCTACAGTCAAGGCTGCTGCAGACCCTCACGTCTATTCAGTTCTTCTATGAATCAGACCTATCAGAGTGCCCTCTCCTTGTTGACTCCTTGATCAGCTGTGTTAGGAAGTTGTTGTCACTACTGTTCTCAAACCTGTGTTGCCCCTCCACCAGATATTAGGGTGGGCTAGGTTACCTGTGAGGAGCAGAACTGGCAAAAGTAAGGATGCTCCCAGTTGCCTGAAGAAGGCTTTGTCTACTATTACATCCTGATCAGGTGGTGTCAACAGATACCCACCACAAAATCACCAATGTTTGTCAGCCTTCTCTAGGCCCAGCTAATCACTGGCTCATTATCCATGTCTAGGCAGAGCTTTATGCATTCCTGTAGCTCACATGAAAGGCAACTCACTCTCCCTACCTTCCCAGCCACTCTTCCTAAGGTCTCCATCCATCCATCACAGTGCTGCAGCTGCATGAGCTGTCCCACCCTGCCCACGCGATCTGAGCGAGATAGAAGTCCTGTAACTTCACAGAGACCTCCAGTTCATCCTGTTGTTCAGGTGCTTCAGAGAAGTGCCCAGTCACACTAATTTCCCAGGAAAGTTAGGAGAGCTTTGCCCATGACCATGTCCTGTAGGCTGTCTCTTATTTATATGCCTACACTCGAGGTGGGCCCCTTCAGCCCCATATTGCTGATCATGAGGAGTCTCCCTTTCACACATCAAACTTTTTTTCCCATTCCAGTCTGCTTTTCCTGCTTTTTCCCAAATAGTGGAAGCACAACAGCGGGTAATAGTCACAACTCTGACATTCGGAGTTTTCTCTGGCAAAAAGATGAAAGGCAGCTGAACCTGAAAGGCCATAGTATGTATTAGAGGTAAAATAGCCAGTGCTAACAGTAAGAGAAACATCATGGGAACAAACTGCAAGTAGAAGTTCATGGATCAGTCTGAGAAAACTGATAGAATATGGTTTTCCACCTCAGGGAACCCCAAAATGGAGCTGCTGGGAAAAGAGTGGGGCTGGCAGCAGACTGGAGAAACTCCTGCTTACAGCCCTCCAGCAGCCAGAGTGCCACCAGGGACAGAGTTAAGAGATGTGATTCATCTTCTCCTCATAATTGGAGCTGACAGAAGTTGCATGTTTTTCTGACAGCGTTGGCAGAACACTTGCTCGTTCTCCACCACACTCCCTGGGCATCTGTGGGAACCTGCAGTGCAGAGCCTGCCGGGCTCCGTGCCAGGCTGAGCCGGAACCACACACAGGCAGGGGATCTGCACTCCTGCCTGGAGCACTCCCTCTCAGCATACAGAGGTAACCATACCAACCACAGCAGGGCTCCAGGGTAATGAGGTTATATGCATGTNCCCCCCCCCCCCAAACTTGTTTGCTAAGAACAGAAGCAGTTTTTTTCAATGGTTCCAGAGCCCCTTAAAAAGGATATTTGGCAACTAGCAACATATTTTTATCATTTCCATCTTTAAAATAATGTTACAGCATTTTATCAGTAATTTTACCACTGGTTTTGTTTATAAGGTGGAAATGCATTTGAAAAGGAGTCTCTATTTCATTGTTTAACAAAGGGGTTTAAGTTAATTATCTTGCCCTGCTAGTTAGACTTAATAACAGTGCCATCTGCTGAAAGGCAGTAGTGACTTGCAGGACGAGTTTACAGTCATTGTACTTTACTGAGCAGAAGTATAAAGAGAAAGAAGAAGAAAAATTGTGATAAAAGGAAAGAGAAAAGAAAAGCAACCTGAGGAGGCAAAGATGTAGATGTACAGGAAGGATCTTCATTAAAAGGAGAGTGAAAACAAAGACAAAAAATATCTAAAAGCAAAAGGAAAAAGAAGTAGGCTGAGAGAAAAAAAGGTGTCTCTTTATAACAGTATTGATTTGAAGTTTAAAAAGCCATGGTACATTATTCTTCGTACTGACCTCTCTTTTCAATCTCCTACACAGTTCATAACCCTAATGGCACTGGTCTTCTCATGTCAATAATATTCAGCATCAGTCTTGCAAAAAAATTGCATGTTAAACTCTTTTAATCAAATTAGAACAACACCAAATAATTAGGATATGGTTGTGGCCTGTATAAAAAAAAAAATAAATTGTTGTATATTCCAAGCAGTTTCTTGGCTTCTGACACAAGACATTTTTCTTGCTATTAGCTTCTGGAAAGAAGAGCTCATGAAACAAATATTCTGGCATGAGAGAGACAGTATTGGGTGAAAGAAGTAGCAAGAAGACAGTGCATATATTGCTAAAAACTCTGCCTGTTTCATTAGCCTTGTTTTCTGAAATACTTATAATATATAATATACGGAGATGGGCATGTGAAAGGAACCTGGTCATACATTTCCTTGGCTTTTGGTCATATTAGCCAGGTATGCATTAGGGGTTTCCCCCAGAATTTTCTCTCACCACACGGTTGTTTTAAGTTTAGCCACCCTTTGAATCCCAAGAAGACTTGTAACATTTTGATTCTTTAAAAGAGAGAGGAATTTTGATTAAGATATCAAAGTGGAAAGTTATGACTTTATCATTAGCTTGGTGATAACATTTCCTGGAGATCTAAAAATATACATACTATTTAATAAGAGTGCATAAATTTATCACATGGAAGTTGAAGGGTTTTTTTTAATATTTGCTACAGTGCTTTCAACATACCATAAACATGTAAACTAGCAGATTTTCATTATCCTGAGTAGTGTCTCGTGTTGGTTTAGTTTTTGCCCCAGAGAATAGTACTTTTTTTACTATTTTCAAAGAAAATGAATAATTGGCATTAAGACATCAAGCATTACACCTAACAGCAAAATACTGAAGATATGGTATACAGCATGTTTGTAATAGTGCAAACTCTTTTATTTTATTCCACAGTTTTAAATATTGGACATTTTTTTAAAGTTTCAACTCCTTAACTCCTTCTGAAAGTCCCAGTATGCTACTTCTTGATTTTGGGATTAGTGACCTATTCACTCTTCATGAAAAATTACAAAATTTGAGAATTTTTAGGGATGAAGAATGTGAAGTCATGTAAGACGATTCTCAACACTTTTATTGGTTTAAATCTTGTTTTCATTTTTTTAGCCTGAATCATTTTAATTTGAATCAGTTAAAAAAACCCTGTTTATAAATATGCAAGATGGAAGATTAAAAGAGTTGCATGGAGTAGACTGCTTATGGTTATCAATAAAATCCATTAGAAAGACAAAACTTAGCTTAGGAAGGAACTCTAACTAGCCAAAAAAATTATAGAAACAAATCAATATGATTCAGAAGATGGAATCTACAAAGTGTTAAGAACTAGCCTTTGAGATAAGACTTTTTTCTCTTGATGGGACAGAAAAGTAGAAAAAATCTGATGTTAAGATGAGACAGTGATGAAGAACCATCATTTAATATGATGAATAAATCTAATGTTTCAGAATTTTAAAAGAATTTTTTTTTTCCTTTGGTGCTAAAACACAAGAGTTGTTTGGCCTGGTATTTTGTTGTTGAAATTTAAGATTTTCTTTTCCATATATATAGACCTAAAGCATACAGTTTAATTAAATCCATGAGATGGAAAATATAGATATGTTGTTAAGCACGTAAATGTTTGTTTTCTTGGGGGTTTGGGGGTTGGTTATTTAAATTTTAATTTCAGTTTCTCTCTGCTTCCAACATAGCCTACTGAAGATGCTTACCAGTTTTTCAGCATTTCAAATAATTGTCCTCACCTTCCCCCTGAAGGAGAGAAATTAACAGGAGAAGAATAAATATTATGTAGACCAGCTTAGTCATGCTGAAAGGCCATCATTAGTTCTCCTTTCGTATTGTTATCCATTTCGAAGAGAGCGTCATAAGATGACAGGCTAAGACTAATGCTTACGTTGCCAATTAATTATAAATTAGTTGCACCACAAAATCACTGCAGCATTTCCAGGGGACAGTTTTTCAGGGTTTTTGTTGTTGTTTTGTTTGTATTTCATGATTAAAATACTGTGTTTTAAGATGGCAAAGTTATAACGTGAAACCCTCTCAAAGGCCAACAGTGCTGGATAAAAGCTTTCAAATATTCACGGAATAAAAGAACCACAGATTACTCTTGTTCTACATACTAAAAGTAAAATTTAGGAACAAAAGGAACTTAGAGGACTTTTGAATATTGGACAAATTTTAACAGGTAATTCTGTAAGTAATTTTCAGATCTGTCCTGGTGACTCTATGATGTGTATCCCCTATCATCTGCTCTATGTCCAGACATGAATCCTGTGCCTTTTCTGTAGCTTTAAACTGGATTTAGGAGAGGAGGGAGCAGCAGCCAGGCAAACTTTTTAAAGTGGTTTGTGCTTCAAGGACACTCCACTCCCCTGCATTCTGCTATGTGAGCAAGAGGGAGGAAGCACCCTTCCTGCTTTTAGCCCGCTCTCGGCTCCTTTTCTCAGGAGAGAGACAGCCTGCTAGCTGAGGCAAACTTTCTGTTCCCCGGAACTTTTGTTTCTTCTTCTTCTCTTCTGGACTGTTCATCAAGACCAGAACATCATCCAGGAGGCCCAGAGGGGCCCACACCAAACCCCAGCTCCAGAGAGGAGAGAGACCACACCCGCAGAAAGGACTCTGAATTTTACCAGGTTCTCTCCACAGTGAGAGGTTTTATTATTTAGCAGTATTCTTTTCCCATACCTGAGTGCACAGTGTTCGTTAAATAAATAGGGTTTTTTGTGTTTGTTAAATAAATGGGGTTTTTTTCACTTTTTCCTCCAAGGAATTTTTTTTCCCTAACCTGATGGCGGACGCGAGGCTGAAACCTGCCTTCTTTCAAAGGACATTTTTCCTCCAATTTGTCTCAAACTGGGACAAGATCTTTCAGAAGATTTTAGGTTAGGGAATCAGGGTTTACTGAGTAAGCATAATAACTGTTCAAAGAGTTAAATGTGTCCAGAGCAACAAACTAGATCTGTGAGAAGATCCAAAACTGGAAAAATACCCCACCTTTGGTATTATTTTCATAGCAATAATATTATTCGTATCCACAACAACCTAAGGATAAATGCAAGGTAGTGTTTGGCAGGAAGCAATACTATTTTTTGTTATCCTTGTTGTATGAGAGCCACTGGTATGTACTTCACACTGTGTTCCCAGAAGCTTGTCTGATAAAGCTGGAAGAAGGTGAACTCTAGTCAATAAAATACATCATCTCTTCCTGACAAACTTAGCCACATCTTATCATGAAAACTCAAGCCATCATATGAGCTAGCAGCAGTCTTTTCAAAGAACAGCTTGAAACATGATGTTGAAGGAAATGTTTAGTCTCCCTCCCCTTCTTTCCCCTGAAATGTGTTTTCCCTGTAATGTGCTTGTACTTGCACATAACCAGTTTTAGTTACTGAGAATTTGCCTGAAGTTTCAGCTAGCCATGCACTTTCTTGCCTCCTGCAGTTCAGAAATCCATCTTTAGCTATTGAAGATGACCTGCAGTCTCTGCAGGAGAAATCATATATCTGCACAGAAGTGACAAACTCATCCACAAAAAAAAATTGCTTCCAAAATTTTGAGCATCCCTACATTTTAAGCTTCACGGTTACTTCAGCTCTTTTGTTCTCAACACTCTTAACCAACAGTAGACTTTGTAATTGCAAGTACTTTAGAAGTGAATATTTCTCTTGGTTCCGTATCAATAGGGAAGGTAATATTTTCTGAGAGCTGGTTCCAAGTTGAATGCAGGGATGTTGTAGAGGTTAATGGCTAATATTAAACTCCTGTTGTTATCAGCAGTTTGACTCCACAGTTCATTACTACTGTCTTAGTTTGTTACTGCTGCTTTTCTTCTTTCCTGTGTATTTACAAGTTAGTGACAGAGCACTGCAAAGCACTGTAAGGATTTCAGGTATACTGTGTAAAAGGATTTAGACAGTACTACTTGTGGAGAAATAAATAGAACTCTCTTTATCCAAACAGCAGTTTTTCCTGTGTGTTGATTTTCATCCTTGTTCATGTTCTGAATAAATAAATACTTTTTTTGTTTTCTTGGCCTGTAAGGGGAAAAAATCCCTTTTAGGAGAATTAGATTGGGACATACAGATCAATGATACCCCCACCCTCCCTCCCTCGTGCCCACTTCATTGACTGATGAAACCCATTTAGAAAACTCATCCACAATAAACCTGAAATGTTTTGGCTTTTTTCTTCCCAAAACAGAACTTAGATAAAATTGCTTTTCTCTGAGCCAAAATAAAATATTACATTTCGAAGATATGAAAAGTGAAGAAAATGAAGGGCTGATTTCAGGCAGCAGTGTTTATGGCCGAGTAACAGAGGCTGGACATCCTATCACGATGGGAGAGGGACCATTCAAATTTTTTACTCTCCCTCAGTTAATTTGAACCTACCATCTCCTGATTTCTAGGGACTCACCAAACTATAATCACTTAATGATAAGCTAATTCAATGTATTCTCTTGATGCTTTTCCACTTCTACAAAAAACGAAATGTATTCCAGAACAGATGCCATACTCAGGTGCCCCATTTCCCAGAAAGCCACTATCAACACTTAAATATTTTTATAGAAAGTAGAACAGACAGGAAGAATATACAAAAATATTTCAAATTAATGACTGCTATATTAATATTCCCTGTTTTTCACCCCTTACCCGCAAACAAAAGAAGAACCCAAGAGCCCAAAACATAAAAATTTTACTCTGTACTGACTATAAAACTCAGGAGATGACAGAGATTCAGTCCCTCTACTACTGAATATTCATTCAGAAGTGAAAATAATATTAATAGAGACTGAGAGAAGCCTATGTGGACTACTGCAATTACCGTGGTTTGAGCCCTGTTTAGAAACTTCAAATACAGATTGAAAATCCATCAAGCAGAGAAAAAGAATTCACAGAACCATGGAGTGTTAAAGGTTTGGAATAGACATTAAAGATCATCTAGTCTCAACCCAGTCTGCCGTGGGCAGGAACAATTTAAAATTGGGTCTCCCAAGCCACGAGTGTTTCCACTTAGTAAAACGGAGGAATTCCTACACAGGATACTTCTTGCATGTTATTGTGCAAAACATCATGTCAGTGTGTATATACTTTTCTGGTTTAAATCCCGTGGTCACTTCAGGAAACAGATAATTTCCAAAGAGAAAAAAACTCTGGGTTTTGCAAACCTCAGTAAGTAAAATAATTTGAAAATTATAAGGTGTTATTTTATGATCAAAATCATAGAATCAGAGAATGTTTAGGTCATAAAAGACCTCTAAGATCATCAAGTCCAACTGTTAACCCTGCACTACCAAGTCCACCACTAAACCATGTCCACATATAGATATATTTTAAATACCTCCAGGGATGGTCACTCCACCACTCCCTGAGGAGCCCTTTCTGGTGCCTGGCAACTCTTCTGGTGAAATTTTTCTCCGAGAGCCAATCTAATCCTCCCTTGGTATAACTTGATGTTATTTCCTCTTGTCCCTCTTAAACAACTCATATTCTCACCACTTTGTCATGGAAATCATGATTTCATGACTCTAGATTGGCATTCACCTCTAGATTGGAGACTTCTAGACTGCTTTTAAGGTAGTTCAGTAGTTAAGGCTCTCAACACATATGTGAGCTGGCAAGAGTTCACATCACAGGAATTGCATTGTTTGCCATGTGTGCAGAGCCTGGCAGCACCTACACACAGCCCCGACCAGCAGTGCACAGTAGTTTAGTGTTGCCAAGCAAACAACGGTTGTAAAACAGCAGAAAGGTTGTGTGGGGAGGCAGAGTCAAATTTAATACACTTTAATATCATCGCTGGAAGTAAAGAGCGGGATTAAACCCCTACACTCTAAGGATGTATTATGGGGATTTTAACTAACTAATCATAAACAACGATTCTTCTTCTTGTATCTCTCAAAAACAGCCTTTGTCATTATTTCTTCTCTAGACCTCATACTGTGATGTGGCTTCACCCCTGGTTCCAAGGGAAACGTTTCATGTATGGACTTACAAACTGCATTTCTTTACCACCCTGATCCACCCTGCTATTCCTTCACTTGGATATGAGCCGGGCTTCTCCTCCCTTATTTCTGAGTCATGCCAGCTCTCCTAACCTACACTTGGATTACTTCCCTCCACCTTCACAGGCCAGGAGCAATTCAGCATTTGTCCACCTGGCAATGCACCAAAATAGCTGTTCCTGGCAGGCGGACAAGTCATGCTGGTTCAGCACTTCCATTTGCTCATTTGCCACTGCTTTTTCATCAGGAGAACAAGATTGCTCTTCTTTCCTGTTCGCAAGCCATGACCTCGGCATGCCTTTCTCCAAAGCAGGACATTTCTCCAAAGAACCAGTTTCCACAGAGCTATCAACTGTCTGCTAATAAACATGCAGATTTATTAGTGATACAGAACAAGTCCTTCTACCCCTCTAAGCTATTGAGTAAATATTCACTGTCTTAAATCTCTCACATAACACTGTCCTGATGAAGACTAAGCCTAACCTTAAACAACGATTCACACTTAGGAACAGTACAGAGAACCTGAAGAGATATTTCCATCCATAAAACAGAAGGATTGAAAGAAATGCATGGCAAATTCCAATTATTTTTGTAAAATATATTATAGGCTATAAGTACTTGCATTTTTAAAGTATTAGCAGTCAGGAAACTGGAACAGGTAGGCTTTGTTTCCTTTAAACATAGAGATTGATGCAGGCGTATTTGAACCGATCAAGTTCCAGAGCTTTACAAGGCATAACACGTCTTTTCTCAGAAGACAAGTGGCCATCATAAGTTAATCAATATTAGCCTGTACCTAAGGGCTTGTTTACCTAAAACTGGTGAGTAGCTTGCACAGCAGTCTGCACTCTGAGCTCTGTTGATAGGTAGGGTTTTGATTTCTTTGGCTGGGAATAAGAGGAGGAGATTGTCAACTGTTGACTCTATTTTGACAGAGTGGTTAACAATACATAAGGGAACAGAGTCAAGTTCCATCTGCTGCCTTCTATGACATGAATTACAAAGATGTATTAACATCCACTGCCATTAATTTGTGTGTTTAATCAATTGGCCGTATTTGACAGGAGTCACACACACAAATATACCCATACATATGCACAAACATGCAGATATGGATGTGATAATAATTCCATTTCAAAATCCATTTTTTAAAGTGTAGAAAACTACCATTTCTATTGTGAAAACATAAACTTGTTATATTAATCTTTAATTTTTCATAGTTTTTTTCTAAAACCTTCTGAGAAGGGATAGGAAAAAGAACCAATCACATTATACTTAAACAATGAGTAATATAATTGAATTGACTAAGCACTGTGTAGGTTCATAATGAAGAAAACCCAAAGCACCGAACAAACAGAAAGAAAAGCTAAGAGCATTTCTTTTTCAGTTTGAGAGCAGAAAGGAAGGAAAATCCCTTTGCAGAATCAAGGAAAATAAACTGGAACCATACCTATATAATTCAAGGAGAAGTACAAATCTCACATGTTTGGAAGTGCACCTAAAACAAATAGTAGGTTGTGCTGTACAGAAAAAGGCAACAAAAAAGGTTGGTGACTACGAAATAAGAAGTGCATGAGTACATAATGCTACACAGTTTTTAAGCACTGACTTCCAGTGTGCAGATTTGCAAACAAAGCTGAAATACACTGCCTACTAGTATTATATTAACTAGGTCATTCTAGGCACTGCCAAAATGGTTGACTGAGATCTGAATAGTCTGTCATGGGAAAAATTTAAGAAATAATTTAATTTTTTGCTTGTTTAGGTAAAATTAATTTACATCTTTTAACATATACCCTTACAAAAGTACTGGCAGTTCTAAAAGCCAAGAAAAGGCAAAAGGAAATAAAGTTGAGGTCTCACAGACTTAATAATTATCCTTGGTAACCATTTCCTACTTACCTTCACACAAAGGACTGTCAAGATTGCTGATCATAGCTGCATTACAGTTTTTTAGCTGACACTATGGCATTACAAGCCACTGCTTTTTACTTAAACAATAACAAAAAATCTGATCCTGCAGTCCAAAAATAAAGCTTTTTCACCTGACATCTGTACTTTTTATCTAAGGAAGCATGTATTAAATGGCACAAGGAAGTCACTGTTTAATAGTATTTGAAGAATACAGGAATTTTTAGTGCTAAAAATCCCAAAGACAGATGTGATTCCCTCCTCAGTGTTTTTTGTGTCTCTAAATTATATTTCTGTGGTAGCAATATGTGTTTTAAGACAGCAGTCCTTAGTAGTTTGGGTTTTGGTTTCTTATGTGAGCCAGCAGTGTTTAGTTAGCGGATCTAAGGTAACTACTTTGAGGATGAAAACACTGGAACAAATGCCAGTCTCATCTGTTTTATGAAAGTGAATAGCTGATGCACTTCTCCTTTCTGCAGAAGAAAATAACACTTGATTTCTTAGCCTGGTCTCTCTTGATGCATGTACTTTTCCTTACCCTACTCGCTCTTTTTTCATTACTTCTCTCTGTTTCCTTGATTCTCTCACTCCCACATAATTTATCCAGCTATGCCATTAAAAAAAAAGTCTGTTTGTGGAAATGGAATTGGCGCTTCCACTTCATAGCTAGATTAAGTTCTTACTCATTTTACTGCTTCATCTTAATTTATCGTAATGTACACCCCCAATTAATTCTCTTGATAAGACTAATACGTGGGTTTTATCAGCTGTCAACTGGGAAGAAAATCTACTACTGGGCTGTTTAAACCGGTTGGAAAAACTGCTGCATTGTGGAATCCTGTGGTGTTTGCCATTGGAATGACAGATAAAATATACAATGTAACAAGAAATTCAGAATATTCCTTCTCTTGTCCCCAGGGGAGCCTTTGAATTCTGCTTTCAGAAAACAGGAAGAGATTCACACCTACTAGATAGTCTATGAGTGCCCAAGGATGACAGTGAATCCAGAAGTGTTAGTCTGTTTTATAACAATTGAGAAAACTTACCTTTTCATCTTTCCCTTCCCTTGCCTTCCCTTGCCTTCCCTTGCCTTCCCTTCCCTTGCCTTGCCTTCCCTTGCCTTGCCTTGCCTTGCCTTGCCTTGCCTTGCCTTGCCTTCCCTTGCCTTGCCTTGCCTTCCCTGAACTTCCCTACACATGTCAGCAAGGGGAAATACAGCAATTTAAATAAACTTGGAAAGAACTTTCTGGGGTCAAGAATTCTTCAAATATACTTTTTTTTTTTTTTTTTTTT
>VYXC01011977.1:63408-88959 GCA_013397175.1 Platysteira castanea | reverse complement strand
GGAGAGGGCACCCACGCCGGGAAGTTCACAGAGAACTGTCTCCCGTGGGAGGGACCCCAAGGCCTCACAGGGAAGGACTCTTCTCCCGGAGCAGCGGAAGGAAATCTCAGTGATGAACTGACCAAACCCCTCTGCCCCGCCTCCCTGTGCTGTCGGTGGGAAGGAGGGAGGGCCTAGGAGGTGGAAGGTGTTCTAAGGGCTTATTTTACTTCTCATTATCCTCCTTTGATTCTCTTAGTAATAAATTCACTGTGCAGCTTAAGTTGAGCCTGTTTCGCTCTTGAAGTGTTTCTCCCAGTCCTTGTCTCATTCATGAAGCCTTTGTTAACTTCTTTTCCTTTTCCCTCCTCTGCCCAGTTGTGGCAGGGGAGGGTGACCAAGTGGCTCTCATGGGTGCCTGGTGTTGGGCCAGTGTCAAACCACGACAATGACATAGTAGAGAGGGGGACTTGCAATTCACAATTATTGCATTTTCCTTAATAAATATACTTGATATTATTATGATAAAATGTTACCATTCTTCAGCTTTATAATTGCCTCAATGTTATTTACCACAGACGTCCTACCAAACATGGAAGATATGAGATATTTCAAGGTTTTAATTCCATCCCTGGAACTTTTTAAAGGAGAATTGAGGGTTGTTTTATATCCAGATGCTTCAGACAAACATCATATACACATGGAAACAGGGCAGTGTTTATTGAATTAGACCTGTGGTCACACACTGTGTACCATGGCTGGGAAGATTCACATGAGCAAAGGCACAGCTGGAATGTCACAATCAGCTCACCTGAGTGTGACTTCGGTAGGCAAAGTGAAAGTATTATACAGCTCCAAACTAAACTATATGACCAACATATACATTTATCTGGCTTTTAAACTTTTTTCCTAAATATTTTATAAAGAACAAAGATAAACATAAGAGCGCAAAATACCTGATTTCTTATTAGTTTATTCAGATTTGTTCACCTCAGCTTTTTCTCAGTCTCTGCTTTTTTATGTGGTGTGATTTCCTCATCCAGCAGTGATTACATATTGGTTGGTTGCTCTTGGTAGAAGAGCCTGCTCAGGCTGTTACAGGTGGCTGTCACATATTTGAGCTGGCTCCAAGAGCTGCGAGGGAATGCAGTGATGTGATGATTTCATACAAATACCCTGGGCAAATTAGGGAAAACTCTGAAACGGGTTTGAGTATGCATCTGCCAAAAAAAGGCAGTCAATTGGCAATCAGCTCTTAAGACTCATCTTTCCAACATATGCGCAGTTCTACAAATAAATAGTTTATGCAGGTTAGGAATTTTAGGCATTGAAATTTTTGAATTGAAAGTTCTAAATTTTGGAATTTTGCCATGTCCTTTCTACATGGAAAAACGATAGTAATCATCTCTGACCTTCTGAGACTATGAAAATCCAAAAACAACATATTCCCTGTTCTAAAACATTTTCAGACAAATTGGGTTTTCAAAATCTTTTGTTTTCTGTTCCATTAAACATTCACTTTATAAATTCAGCATGGATCAAGGACGACACAAATAAATAAATTATTGTTAAAATATGTTGAAAGACACTGTCTCCTGCTTATCAAAAAATTAATTTTGATACTTTAGATAAAGGAATTACTGTGTCTGCACACAAGTAGGTATAAGAATCCTCAAGGTGGATTTCAGAGACAAACTAAATATGAAAGTTATTCCAGTAAGTGCCAGTATAACATTTTTCATAAATAATTTATTAAACCAGTTCAGACTAGGAAAGTTATTTGGGGTTCTTTTTGTGGAAGCAAGCACTGATTCGATGTTCTTGATGAACAGGCACATGCACAGTGGACAGGATGTATGCTACTGTTTCAAGGCTGAAAATATTTAAGAGTAATTTCTCCTATTTATGCTAGTATTTTGAACAATGCAATGAAGAAAAACCAATTTGATTTAGATTAGACCTTAACTTTGATCTAGCGTGTCAAAATATGACATCTAGGATAATGAAATGAAAACTCAATAAAATAATTTTAAAAGTCCAAACCCAAAGCAAAACAGCAGCTCTAGGGAATGATTAGGAATTAATGAGGTGCAAAATACTTTCTATCTTAATTATTTCAGCTTGGCAAGGAAAACAAAACCACTAATACAGATTTGGTATGGATTTGAAATTTTTTCCCCTGTTCACAGGAGGTATGATGCAAACTCACATTCATAATTACACCCCCAGACGCCTGGTTTGTAATGCTCAGGGTATGATGGTAGCACTCCCTAAACAGATCTGAGGTAAAAAGCTGCACTTTTTTACAAAAACCCAAACAGTGTTTTCACAGTTCTTTCACGTTCCTTCATGATAAAATAATCTGTTTTTCCTTTTCCATCCGCTATCTACATGTACAAATTTATTAATACCTATGAGGAAATTGCTTTGTCTGTGACCTAAGAGTGGCAGCTTTGCTAAGGTGGTTGAACTGCTGCTTCCTTAAGCCATGGTGCTCCCAGCATTATCCCAGGGACTCCACTGATAGGGGGTGACTCCAGCACTTTGAACAGTGAATGTTGCTTTCTGGGTGAGTTCAGAAGTAAGAAAATGTGGGGAAAAATGAGTGCTGTGGCTCTTGGAAAAAAATTTGAGGCTCAATTTGTTTAAATTAGTGAATCTCTTTTAAGGATAAAATTGATAGTAACTCCCAAATTCAGAATACATTTTTAAAACACTTCTTGAGCAATTCCTGTTAAATATGTGGTTGGATAAATATCTCATCATATTTAGAAAGCTAATAATTCCCCCATCCTCTTTGAATTTTTTGGCATTTGTGATGACTCAAATTTATATGAGCTTTGATTAACATTTGCTTAAAGAAATAAAATTTCTGTTTTTACTATTGTCAAAAGCACTAGAGAAATGTAATGCACATCAAATACTCTTTCTGTTCAGATTTCACCTGAGCTAAACTATCACTCCAGTCTGAGGATTTTAATTGTACAGCTCCGAATGTAGCAGAGGGGAAAAAAATACTTGACTGACTGTTTACAGTCAGCCTGTGGGGAATAATTTTTTTAGTAAGTGAAATTTAGAACTAGCATATAATTAACTGCTTTTCACTGTCTCTTCACATGTCACTTGATATGGAAACAATATGGAAAACAGTAACATATCTCCTAGAATATGTCGTAAGGACTACATTGAAAATTAAGCTTATGGATACCATATAGCATATGTAGATTTAATGAGGTTTCTGTCTAAGCACAGAAGACTCTCAGAGCTGCTAGAGTCCATTCCATGGTTTTAGAGGAAATCAATGCTTATCAATAGGTTGCCAAAGTAATACTGTAGTACCATAAATGAAGAAAGGATAGAAAGGACATTTTTAATTCTTGAGTACTGAGGTTTTTTATTATGAATGTCATGTCTTTACAGTTAAAAAGATAGCTTAGGCTGCAGAGATTTGCAAGAGGCTTAAGAGTTAACTAATCATAAATCAGAGTTGAGTCCGCATTGATTTCCCCATCTTCTGTGGCAGAAGCTTTCCACTACAGATGAGAATACAAACTTACAGCAAGACAGCAACATTTAGACTGAGGAATTCACATAAATTTACTGCTATAAACTGAGGCTCTAGTCTACTTTTGTTCTGTCTTTATTTTATCTATGTATGTATGTATGTATGTATGTATCTATCTATCTATCTATCTATCTCTCTATCTATCTATTTATAAACTTATGGTACTTCTGAAGGAATGTATTTCTGAACAAGTGTACTCCCAGGATCAGTGTCTCTTTCTCCAGTTTTTAATATATCCATCCTTTTGACTATTAATTTTCAAATAAAAGCTCTGTGATTACATATGTTCAGCAGAAGTGATTGGTGATTTTGTTGTCAGCACAGTATTACTTACTGATATTTTCAAAGAAAAATTTATTTTTCCCCTCACAGTTCAAAGAGACTTGCTCGTTCTTTATTCATCTGCAGAGCATCCTGCCACTGTAGAAGCAAGGGAATAATAAGATGTCTGAATTCTGATGGAAAATGAATGGTTTGTAGTACTATGCAATCCAAAGTCCCTATGTTTGTTTCAAAAGAAGTGCTAGTGTAACTTTGTCTTTTCCTGAAAGATTCTCCTTTCTGTATCCTGGGGGATTTGCTAAATACTTTGCTGTTATAATTTTGCCTGTTTATCTTGTAATGCTTCTCCCATTCCACTTAAAAAATCCCACTGAGGTCCATGGAAGTATTTTAAACTAAGGAGCACATTATGCAATCTCTAACGTAGATTCATCCAGCCACTGTCACATAAACTATAAATATTGGTAATGCTTGTGTTTAAAGAAGCACTCAATTTATTCTCATGGGTTTTGGTGTATCTTAAATTGAATGCCTTGTGGGTTAATTTCTGCATGTGCCCTCTGCATCTGGGCAGCATTTTGCCAAGGGCAAACCTGAGGAGAGCAGAGGGAGAAGTTAGACATAGGATTAATAAAGAGGAGGTACTTGGTGTTTGATAATGAGGTTTTCTTTGTATGAACTAGATGTTATTTCACATTAAGATCTGGTTATACCTTTGAAATTGCTTCCAAAGCATCCTTAATATGACACTTGGTGTCTTCTCAAATATTTATAAAGAAAAAACAGCAAAAGAAGAAAATATAATGAATTTTCCATTCTGATATTAAGCCTTGCATTGCCATTTATCCCAAAACACACATCTAGGATTTAATCTAATATGGCTGTCAAGACAAACTAATATATTTTGTTGTCCATCAGTTAATAATGAGTCTGTATAATGCCCAATTAATGCTTTCTGTCTCTATAAGATTTTAATTCAGCCAACAATATTTAAGCTATTGTAGCAACCTAACAATTAAGAGGTATTTTCTATTGCCTGAAAAACCAAAACACTGAAGAGCAAAACTTGTTCATCTCTTATCACTTTGGTATTCTAATTTATGTCATTGACTCTGTCTGTGCTCATCTTAGCAAAACATGATGATCAAAGACCTTAAAAGGCATGATGGCCACAAAGAGTCATTCCTCAGGTAGCTTTCCTATAGTTCAGGCTATTTATTTATCCATTTATGTATAATCTGTTATACTTTTTGCCCTTTTTCTTCTTTCCATTAGTAAGCAAGAGAATCACTTTCAAATACCAAACCAACATTCTCAGTGTAAAAAAATCTCAGCCTCAGAAATCTCAAAAATTAAGGTATTTTCCTTATTCCCTCAACCCATCTTAATGTATTAAATTAGCATATCATGTACTTTAGTGCTATCTTACAGTTGAAGAACAAACACTTTCTTTTTCTGTCCAAGGCAAAAGTCCAATATCCTGTTTAGATCACTTTATTTTTTAACATAAATCCTTTCTAAACATGTTCAGTAAACCTCCCTTTGTTTTCTAACTGATCACCCATACCTCTGTGGTTGAAACTCTTGCATTTTGTTTGGTTTTCTGCCTTTCATAAGTGATCCCTACTCAGAGATATTATGTCTGATTTTTTCCTCCTCTGAAGTCATATATTTGACCTCAGGGACATCTACTTATGCCCTTGACCACTAACATCTCTTTGCCACAATGATTCTATGTTGCCCTGGTTTTTGCTAAAGCCTTCTGTTTTTAACCTTGGAGTCCAAACTTCTTTCTCATACAGTTTCATGTAAGTAATAGCCAATGTTTACTTAACGGTATTTTCTGTTTTTCATTCCTTTTGTGATAAAAGAACTTTGATGAGCATCTTTCTTCTCCAGTGGAATTGAGAAGGAAGTGACATGCTCTCCAATCCCTTGTGGAGTTGGGAATTGTATAAGAATGTGACATATGTCAATAAAGGGTCTTTTCCCTCCTTTCTGCTGAAGCTGGCAGGTGTGAGAGCGTCTTTATTGTGTTTTCCCAGACACAATTCTACTTCCCAGGAGTGAAGAGAAGCGCTGCTAACCCACTTGCCCCCACAGCATTCTTGGTTAAGGGCTATTCATCTCATAGATATTTTAAGAATCACCAGGTAGAGCTACATCTTGATTTTCAAGGAGGGGTCATGCAAAACTAGCCAGAAGTATATTCCCTATTTAAACAATCAAACAAACAGCCCAGTTTTCTAATTCGACAAATATCACAGAAAAAAGGAATATGCAGAGTTGGAAAGGATCTATCAGGATCATCGAGTCCAGTGTCAGGTCCTGCACAGGACGCCCCAAGGATGTCAAAAGATACCAAACACCAACCTGTCTTTTAAGTATCTTTACTCTCTAGCCATTTTTAGGAGATAAATGCATTCTTTTCACAAGAAAACAAAGTAATTTTCCTATTTATAAAGAAGGAGGAGAATAGGAACTTTGGACTTTATACTAGATCACTTTCTGAAATGTGATGGTTTCCACGACTAATTGAACATACCACAAACAAACACATTTTGTAAAAAAAAAAAAACCAAAACCACAAAACAAAACAAAAATGTAGCCCTGTGTGTCTAGATATGAGGTTTCTCAAAATGCATGCTGACCCTTCAAAGTAGAATTCAGGCAAAATCAATTTTTCTTCCAAAATCCTAGAGCATTAAAAAATGAGATTAGGATTCAGCTTGTTTCCACTTTAATGGAAGATGCAAGTAGAATTAATCAATATTTAAAAACTAAATTAAAATGCAGACTGTCACACATTTTCCCCAGGAGGCAATTTCACTTGTTTTAAGCACCAGACTTTCTGCTCCTGTGTATCTGTAGTCCACTAGCATAGTAACAACTCCTTGGTGCAATAAATGTATTTGATAAATCTTTAGGAAAGGCAGAGCTGGTAAAAAGCACTGACATTTCTCAGGTGACATCCTGAAGCTTTTCATTTGACTTTCTCTCAGATAATATCCCTCACACTAATTACCTCTCTCAGTCTCTAATGTGACCTCCTCTGCCAAACCTTGAAAGTTTGTCTCCCTGTCTTCTACAGATCCTTTTACGCCTAAAATGTATATATTTTTCTGATATCATTGTTCCTCAAGATCTCTTAGTAGTGCACCTGGTAAGTAAACTCTGTTTGGTGAAGACCATTTAACTCACAGAGAATATGATTCCATATGAATAATATCCCTTTTCTTTCCCCTCTATCATTTGTCTGATGACATCAGCCTTTTTATTGCTGGTATTCCCATTGGTTTTGCTTGCAGAACCCTCATATCCAAACCCTGAAGCTTCTCCACTGTCTACATCTCCAGTTGTGCTCTCTGTTGTCATCCTCACTGCTAATATTCAACTTAATTTCCTATTTTCCATAATACATTCTCACTCTCAATCCTTCCAGCTCAGCTGCACTTGAAACTCAGCTCTCTATGGCTCCTCTCTCAGTGTATCTCCTCAAATCTCCCATATCCATACTTCTTCTTTCTTTCAAAGCTTTCTTTCAAAGCCACATCTCTACTTTCATCTCCTCCCACACTCCTTAGCCCTGGCAAATCCATTCTCTTCACCCTCTTTAATGTATATTCCTTACTTTGTGCCACTGATTTTTTTTGGAAAAAACTCAATTATTGATCAAGTTCTCTCTCTCTCCTTCCTCTATGGTATAAAAAAAATCACCATTACTAAGCAGACAAGCCATTCATGTGTGCATGAGTGCATAAAATCTTTGACATCTCTCATCTTACTCATAATATGCAATTGATGTTTGGGAAAGTGTCTGTGGCTGATGTGATCTTAAAGAAGGTAAATCACAAAATCATGTTTCCATAAATCTTGGTCTTTAGAATATAACAATATCTAAAAAATAGTCAATCCTACCTGTAAGCCTAAGGGATGTGTATGGAGTCCCTCATATGCCCTGCAACATTTAAAACCAGATAGATTTAAAATTTACTTTCAGATACAATCCTTTAACAGAACTGAGAATTGTACCCACTCATATTTGTAAAAATGAACTAATCTAGTGAATCTAATTCTCCCCAGCAATTTACTCTTGGAGACCAAAAATTGCTTTAGGTTTACCAAACTCACTGAACGGGTAATACGTGCTAGATTTCTTTAGCTTTCTGCAAGCATCACACTATGTGGTAATACCAAAAGTTGTCCTAAGGGCTTAGTTCACATCTCAGGGTGTTGATCGCCATTCAAACTAAAATAAATCACAGAATCACCAGGTTGGAAGAGACCTTCAAGATCACCGATCTGCACCTCGAGTGCTGTGTCCAGTTCTGGGCCCCTCAGCTCAGGAAGGACATTGAGACGCTTGAGCACTTCCAGAGGAGGGCAACGAGGCTGGTGAGGGGCTTGGAACACAAGCCCTATGAGGAACGGCTAAGGGAGCTGGAGAAAATAAGACTCAGAGGTGACCTTATCACCCTCCACAACTTCCTGAAAGGTGGTTGTAGCCAGGTGGGGGTTGGTCTCTTTTTCCAGGCAACAACTGACAGAACAAGAGGACATAGTCTTAAGCTGTGCCAAGGGAAATTTAGGTTGGATGTTAGGAAAACTTTTTTACTGAAAGAGTGATAAAGTTCTGGAATTGTCTGCTCAGGGAGGTGGTGGAGTCACCATCACTGAGTGTGTTTTAAAAAAGACTGGATGTGGCACTCAGTGCCACGGTTTAGTTGAGGTGGTGTTAGAGCATGGGTTGGACTCAGTGATCTTGAAGGTCTCTTCCAACCTGGTGATTCTGTGATTCTGTGATTCTGTGAACTCTGCAGGTATTTACATAATATTCCCCCCCTTTGAACGGTTCCTGAGTAATAAACAAGTGACTTTTCATCAACATTTAAAAACCCTTTTATTCCCAAATTTGGTAATACTAAATTTTTTAACTAAGGTTAGTGGAATACTAATTTAAGAATAATGTCCAAACACCTAGTAAATTTCATCAGGGGAGGTAGAAATTATGTGAGGAAAAGAGTTCACTTAAAGTTGAATTCCTCTGATTTAAGTTAGTCTTATAAAGATCTGGGGAAAACTTCAGTAGCCTTCTTCAAGTAAAGATTTAATTGACCTTTCCAGATCTATTAGATATAACAAGACATTACTGGTGTAGTACGAATATTTAACTTAAGTCACCCACTGGGATACCTTTTAATTTGATCATTAATCCTAATTGCACAAGCCACTAACTATAAGGGTAAAATAAATAGGAGAGGAGAAAAGGACACATTTTGGGGTGGGTTAGGGATAGAGAGTTGCATTAAAAAAGTAAAATTGGAGCATTAATAAATGTCTTTGAAGAGAGAAAGTGAAAAATGTTTTCTAAGTCTTGAGTGATGTCCCAAACACTGTGAGTGAAAGCAAATAAAGGTCATTCCAAATGACTGATAATTTTTTTCAGCTTCTAAGGAATTTATTTCAGCTCTAATTGTGTATTATCAATGGTCCAGTGAAAGACACTGTAACATTTCCTCTTAGTATTTGGAGGCAATGAGTCTAGTTCTAATTCCTTACCAGTTCTGCAGCAGAACAATTTCTCTCTTTGTCTCTGACCTAAATAACAATGGTGGAACTATTGAACGACACCTTACACAATTTGAAAGTGAGTAATATTCAAAAAAAGTGAGCTTTGAGTAAAAATAGGAGGAGGAGTCAAAAACCAGCCACATCTGTACCAAATTGATGAAATTTTTGACAATGCACGGTAATACTTTCAGGATTGTCTTTTTCATTTGTATAGTACATTGTCAGTGGAGAAGACATAGAATATTTATTTCTTCAAGCACCAGTGAAAAATTGTTACAATTTCTCTAAAATTGATTCATTGAGACTACTGAGAATAAATATAGCTTGCGAATTTTCCACTCAAAATTATAATTAATTTTCTGTAGTTATTAACACATATTTATGAAAAAATACTGTAGTTTATTATACTAGTTTTGACTGTAATAGAGTTAATTTTCTTCACAGCAGCTTGTATGTTAAATTTTGGACCCCTGATGAAACAGCGTTGATTATAGAGGGGAATTTTAGATGTTGCTGAGCAACACTTATACAGAATCAAGGCCTTTTCAGTTTCTTACACTGCCCAGACAGAGAATTTGGGAACAGACACAACGGGGACAGCTGACCTCAACTGACCATAGGGATGTCCCAGACCATATGGCCTCATGATCAGCATATAGAGCTGGGGAAGGAGAAGAGACACACATTTAGAGTGATGAAATTTGTCTTCCCAAGTCACTGTTATGCACAATGGAGTCCTACTTTCCTGGGATGGCAGAGCATTTGCCTGCCCATGGGGAGAATTGAATTAATTCCCATTTTCTTTTTCTTACATTGGCAGTTTTTGCTTTACCTGTACTATCTTTATCTCAACCCTTGGGATTTCTCACTTTTTCCCTTCCAATTCTGTCCCCCATCTCACCAGGGGGAAGTGAGCAAGTGGCTGTGTGAGACTGAGCTACCTACTGAGGTTAAACCTTAATAAATTGGAATTTGCAACAATGGAACTTGACTCTGCAAGAATTTTTCTTTTAAAATGAGATTTTATTTGTTCTTTCAAATGTGAAATTTTGAATCAGACATTTTCAAAATATTTGGTTTTTAAAATAAAATTTAAAATGTTAATCCCAACTTTTAGCACATTGAGAAATAATAGGCTAACATAGAAATCAAACACAGAAGCTCAAAGAGACTATGTGGCAGCCTCAGAGCCTGGTTGGATGGTGAGTGGTCAGTGCTCCAAGAAAACTATGAAATGGATGCTCACTGACCATTTCAAGGTTTTTTACGTGTGATTATTTTGATGTCCAGTCCAAGATTTTTCTTTACTCCAGTGTATGAAAATTCAGTGTTTGAAGACAGTCCATATAGAATCATCTGCACTGTGCCTCAATCTGACAAAAGCTGAACCTTCCTAAGTCACTCTTAAATCCTTTCAACAAGAAAAGAGGCACAAGTACATGGCAGATTCTGATTTCAGTGGAACCTGCCTGGGAGCTTCACCTTGTTTGTGCTATCATAGACCTTAACTCCTGGGTAAGAATCCATGTGCATCAGGTATGCTTGAAACTCAAGACACAAGTCAGTGGGTGAAGGTCACTATTTTATAAAATTATTTGGTTGGGGGGCTGGGAGCAAATGGGGTATTTTTTTTATTTGGGTCGTAAGCATAACACCTGGTTATTTGAAATTAACTGCCCCATCTTTTGTGTGAATTGTTGAAGAGTCATTCTGGGATCGATCTGGAATTAAGAATGACCTCTGTTATGGAAGAGGAAAATGAGAAAAATTTACAGTAATGGTGAAAGAAGAATCTCATATCACCTTGGGTATGCCAGTGTTCATACTGAATAAAGAAATAGGCAGTTTGCTCATTATTTCAGTCTAATTCACATTCAGCTTATCATCCACTCATCTTAAAAGCATCAAGAATTGAAAGTCTCTGCAACAGGATGGAAAATTGCACTAACCTCAGAGACCAAGTTTTTCAACTCTGAGGAAGATAAGGAAATTCAGATAGCTCCAACTCTACTTCTGTAGGGACCCATATTCATACAAGTATATTCACCATGATTTAGGCATCAGTCCTCATCTCTTAATCTATGACTGCTCAGCATCATCTACTTTAAGGTAAAAATGGCAAATTAAGACCTTTCCATTGCTGATCATGGTCCTCTTTACTTCCTGTATGTCCAGCATTTTGTAGTTAAACTGGTATTGAAATTCACATTCTGTAGCACCTATTGGCTCTTCAGCTGTTAAAATAATAATTTTAAAAAATTATCACCTCCTTCCTCAAGAGACTTTTAGTTTAGAAAAGTTTAGTTTTTTCACTAGCATGTATAAGAACATAATCTTACATAAGTGCTACAAGAGTAAGATAATTTCAGGGTACAAAAAATAGGTTAATTAAAAAAAACTAATTTATGCCTGCATTGCTATTGTTTCATTCACTGAAAGCTAATTTACCCAACAAATGGGTAAATGTCTGCAGGTCATAAACCTAATGGCATTCTAATAAAATTTAACATAAGGTTCATATTTCTTGAAGCATAAAGCAACTAGATACAAACAGAAATACGCAGCAAAAATCCCTGTTATTTCACAGTTGCATATTCCACACCAAAAAGTACAACTCAAGACCTTAGGATTTGCTTTCTTAGAGGATCAAATCAGTATTTTACAAAATACTTCTGTCTGAGTGTTTGTCTCCACTCTTCCCTTCTTTCCCTCATTTGATTTCTTACACACTTACTAAATAAAATGGAGGCTAATTCAGAGTTTGAAGGAAAGGCTGGCTTTCCAGCTGAAAAAAAAAATGAGTTAACGCCGCAAATTCAGGTTGGATCTATTACAGACATAAGAAATCTTATAGGGTTTGAGAAATGAAGTCTCAGGAGCAAACATATGTCTAACTAAAAATTTTCTGGACACTCGTGCTCCCTTTTTGTTTGATTTTGTCATGATTCAAATCTCAGGCAGTGAATTTTCCAAGTCCACACTGAGAAAGGAGCATCTTCCTTCTCAAGTGATCAATCAACCTTTCAGGAAACAATCTGTTTTGTCATGGCAAACCTTCATATAATCTATTTCTGCCAGCATTTTACAAATTAAATAAGTTTGATATGAGAGTCTGGAAAATATTGAAAAGTTCACGTATGTAGCCCTGTACACATTTGATTTATTTTCTTACACTTTTTTTTTCTCCCAAATGTAGGAGGGAGGATTTTTTTTTTTGTCTGTATAATTTGAAAAAGAATATTATAAAAAAATTATATTTGGAGGATATTACCATTATATTTGGAGGATATTATATAAAAGAACATTTGGGGAATATTTAGGTAAAAAAAATACTCTTTATGATCTTGCATTAAAGAAGCTATAGAAAACATTTCTTTTAATTAGTCACCCTAACATCTCTTTTAGAGCATGGAATATATTTTGTGCCTCCGTATTTCTCTGCTTAGGTTGAATTCTTTCTTTTCCCCCTCAGAAGCCTGTGAATTTGTCAAGTGCAGATTTCCTGGAGTTGTAGCAAAGATCATAGGATTTGGAAATGAAAGAAAGATTCTTTCATCTGCACTTGAAAAAAACAAATAGTCTCTCAGGGACAGTACCAGGAAAAACTGGAAAAAATAACATGTCCTAGCCTGAACATGGCTGGGGAACAGAGAAAAGGGGATCTTTTTTATGGGAAAAAAACTGTCTGAGAGGAGCTGAGTTACAGAAGCCAGAAAAAAGCTTCCAGTGAGAGCCAGAGACCTCATTCTGGTGTGTCACACCCTGACAGCCTTTGTGAGACGTTTGCTAGTATGGAGTCACGTACTGGCAGACTGTGAGCACGGCCGTGGATGCTGGATGCTGTCCTGTGTATTGTATAGCTCCATGCATGGCTGCTTGAGATCTGAAAGCTTCCCAGTCTATCCCTGCATTAGCTTCCTGCATGACAATAAAATCCTTCTTTGGTGGCATCAGAAATTATTACATGGGTTAGTATTATGTGGGGTTTGAGGTGCTTTGTCTCTTGGGAAGTGAGACATATCAGTTCATGTATTTCTGATTTGTATAAGGATCTCCTGCTTTCCTGCAGATACAGATATATTCCTGTGCTTGTACTTTTACCAGAGAGATCAAAGGGAATGCTGACCAGTTATGGTCTTCCTATATCGACTGTGCTTGTCAAAGCTGTGCTTTAACGTGGGGTGTAATAAGGCTGATTTTGTCAAACCCATGGGAAAGTAATATGTCATCATCAAGAGCAAAATCTGGGCCCAGAAGTGCACTTTATATTCATACATTCACATAATCACAGAATGATTAAAGTAGGAAGGGATCATTAGCAAGGTTATCTGGCCCAAACTCCCTGCTCAAGAAGGGCTATCCCAGAGCACATGGCACAGGATTGTGTCCACATGTTTCCTGAATACCTCTAGTGGGGGAGACTCTGCAGCCTCTCTGGGCAACCTGTTCCAGTGCATGGTCACCTGCACAGTAAATTCTTCCTCATGTTCAGGCGGAACTTCCTCTTTTCCAGTTTCTGCCTCCTGTCCTATTGCTCAACACCACCGAGAACAGCCTGGATCCATCCTCTTGGCACCCTCCTTTCAGATATTGACAGATATTGACAGATATTGATTAGGTCCCCCCTCAGCTTTCCCTTCTTGACACTGAAAAGGCTCAACTCCCTCAGCCTTTCCTTGTAAGAGAGGTGCTCCAATCCCTTCATCATCCCTCTTGCCCTCCACTGGACCTGCTCCAGGAACTCCCTGTCTGTGTTGTCCCGAGGAGCCCAGAACTGGACACAGCACTCCAGGTACACTCATCTCACTGGGGCTGAGTGGAGGGGCAGGATCCCCTCCCTGACCTGCTGGCAGTGCTGTTCCTAATGCCCCCCAGGATTCAGTGGCCTTCTTGGCCCCAGGGCATTGCTGGCTCATGGAGAGCTCATTGTCCCCCAGGACCCCCAGGCCCTTCTCTGCAGAGCTGCTCCAGCAGCTCGGCCCCCAGCCTGTGCTGGTGCCTGGGGTTGTTCTTGCCCAGGTGCAGGACCCTGCATTTGCCTTTGCTGAGTTTCAGACAGCTCCTCTGCCCATCTCTCCAGCCTGTCGAGGCCCTTCTGAAGGGCTGCACAGCTCTCAGGGGTTTCAGCCACTCCTCCCAGCTTTGTGTCATCAGTGAACTCACTGAGGAGTCATCAGCCCCTTCCTCCAAGTCGTTAATGGATAAGTTAAACAATACTGAGCCCATTGTTGAACCTTGGCAGACACCACTAGTGACAGGCCTCCAACTAGACCCTGTGCCATTGATTATGATCCTCTGGGATCTGTCATTCAGCCAGTTCTCAGTCCACCACATAGCCTTAGAGCATTTTTGGAAATCAGGTCTCACCCATTAATTAATATCTGCAAAAGTCCCAGTTACTGGAATCTCCAGAGTCAGCATGAAGCCTCACATATTCTGCTGAGAAGGACTGTAAACACATGCTAGGCATGAAGACTGTGTCTTTTGGGTACCTTACTAATATATTTTTATGCAGTCTTACAATTTCAATTATAATTTCCACAAAGGGACAAAAATATGTGAATTCTGAATGTTCCTTATTACTTTTTTCCTTCGAAACAACAGCTGGTCTCAATGCCTTAAGTATTTTATTAAAATTAAAATTAGAAGTTAAAATTACACCTTCAAGAAACTTGTTTTCCAAGAAAATGATGCCAGTATAATAATGAGAATGTAATTACGATTTCATTTATAAGAAGTGGTGTTCAATTATTCCTTCTATTAAGAACAAATTGTTAACAGCAGTCAGTGCTGAGATTCTGAACATAGATTACATTTTTCAGTTGTTGAAAAATAAGCAAGAGGTGGTCTCTGCACTGAACATACTCATCTGATTCAGACAGGAAGATATGTCTTCCACAGATCCAGTTATTTCCTTTTTGCTTCCCCAGCTGCTCTTAGTTAACAACTGTACTTAATTAATCAAATTTTGTTTACTTGACTTGTTCCAGATTTTCATACACACAGAGCCTGTAGGATTGCAGGGAGAGGAATAGAGACTAGTAGCAGAGAAAATGAAAAATAGACAGATTGAGTAACATGGGAAAAAACCTAAATACAGTGAAATGACATTGAAAAACACCCTCTGATAAGGATGAAGATTGCATCAAAACTAAATACAAAAGTTTTTACTTTCTTAAAGGCAAAAGTGAAGAAATGCCATATAGGGTAACCTAATTGTTTCCAAAAGGAGATCACAACATAGCAGGACATGTCAATTAATATGACATGAGCAAACTGGGGAACATTAGTTACGCATCTCTAAGGCCTTAATGTTTTCTTGTTCAAACTCCTTTGGTTTCACTTGAAAACCAGCTGGACTTGATGGTTTTTTACTTAAGAAGTCAAAGGCTATTTTTTAATGTGTTGGTTGTTTAGATTCCTCAAGGCCAGCTGTAGAGAGCAAAGGTAGAAAGACAAGTCAGGATGGAAGAGATGTACACAGCTCTGAGTTTGAAATATTATAGCTGGGGCTTCTTTCTTTTATTTAATCCTTTATGTCTTTTCTTGTACAGTAAAGAATTTTTGAAGTTGAAAGCACTGAGTCTGCACAATCCACACGCATAACTAGAAGAAGTCTTGTGAAATATTTAACACAGTTGTAAGACTGACGTGATTAGAGAACTGGGAATATCATAGAAACTGGCTGCATTAGGGTACTTTTTTTTTCCAAGTGTGAAAAGTTATGAAAGACATCTCTTGCACATTCACATATCAGCAAGTCATCAGGTGTAAGAAAGAAAAGCCTAGCTTGAAGAAAACCAAAACATCTCATATATAAATGCATCCTTTGGAAAAGTAAATTGAAAAAAGGTCACCAGTTAAACTAAAGTATCAGGTAACAGTAAATTCTCATAGGCAGTGTGGAAGCTTTTCCTAACAAGAGGGTATTGAACATAATTACATCTCTAAAACAGTTTCATAAGACGTATAAACTAAACTGAAGAGTAAGAATGACACTGAATCAAAATGACTCTCAAGCTCTGATGAGATAAATTCAAAGTAGAGAGAAACACATGTTACTCCAGCATATAAACTGGAACAGTATTAATCAACAAGAGACTCTTTCAGCTGAGGAAGACCATCGAAGGTTCTGGACTGCCTCTACTGCAGAATACTCACCACTTTAGGCAGAGCACACGGTTTATTAGTATCACTACCACTATGGAAAAAACATGGTGTGATTTTGAGAGTTGTTCTCTGCAGTGTCAGGACTTGAACTTGATTATCCTTGTGGGTTCCTTCCAACTCAGTTGGATAGTCTATGATTCTATAGCTAAAATGTTTGTAAGAGTGTAAGCCAGTTAGTAAAAGGTAAAATCAAAGTCAATCAGGTAGAATATCAACTCCAGGTAATATAAATCACTGTGCAGTTCCTAAGGTCTAAAGTAATGGGCTTGTGAAAAGACATAAATAGAATGATACTGACAGAGATATTATAAATAATAAGCATCTAACAAACATTATCAAACCAAAAACTGGCCCTAGAGATAATGATTTCTTCAGTGAGGCCTTGTATGCCATTTTTAATGCACTAGTCTAGTCCTTGCTGCAAATATTCATCAACAAAATGTAAAAAACAGTCACAACTATTTCCATATAAAGGAATTTTTACCATTTTCCAAAGGTTTAGAGCCCCAACAGGCTTTTGCCATGAAGGAACATCAAAGACTTTTTATTCTTCAGAACTGATCCTCTACTGAAACAAATGGTAAGGCTGATGTTCCAGTTCCTTTGAAGCTGATGTGAGTTTTACAGGTGATTTTAAAGGCCAAACTTTAGCTAGGTAGTAACTGAGTGAATGGTGTTTTTCCCCATATAAACACCTTAAAGCCAGCTAATTTCTAGCTACACCACTACTTATTTGGCTAGATATTTGGGACTAGTCCAAGAAGGAAAGGCTCATATCTGATTTTTTCTGATCTTTCTTAAAGAAAACATGATAAATCAGTGCTGACCTGTTGTTGATAATTCCAGGCAATTTCTACTGCTATGCAATATATTGCCAATATATAGTTCTCTATTAAAAAGATGGTCTTCTTTTGAATGTATTAGCAAACTTGAATTTCCTTCGGCCAAAAAGGACATAATAAAGCAATGATAGAAAATCAAAGGCACTCTCTCTCCCTCCATAAATTGGCTTCCCAGAGAGGTTTCAATAAAATAAAACCCATTTATTAACACATCTCATTGATTCTTACTCATTTCTACTTTTAGTTACTTTTGACTTCTTTGTTGAGGGTAATGGGACTTTTCATGAACATGTGAGGGGAAATGTCCCATAGCTCCTAATCTGTACTGCTTAGCCTGGCTTCATCAGACACCCACAGTAATATCTGGTATCATAAAATGCTCATACTGATGAGGTAAACAAGGTTCAGTCTGACTTTTCAGCAAAATTTGATCACTTTCTTTTATAGCAGGTGTCCTTTCTATTGATTTCTTCACCAGTTTGACTCCTGCTGCCCTTGCTGTCCATTCATGGCTGAGTGAATTAACTCCTGGCAAACATATGAAGAATAATTTTTCAAGGTGCTGCCCTGTCTGTCTAGTCCTCTTTGCTTCACCTTGTCTGTTTAATTCCTTTGCAGCCATCAGCACATCACCTCAGCCAGCACAGAATTACGTGCACATCCTGACCTGCAGGCCTTGTCTGTCCTAGGTAGAGAGGGACAAGCTTGTTCAAGGGAGAGGGCTTGGTGAGTCCCTTTCATTCTAAGCAGAGTCTGCAGGTTTCCCAAGGCAGAGGGAAGGACACCACTGCAGAAATGATCCATCAAGTGTTAGCTGTTTGAGGGATTCCCCTACCTATATACATGCCAGGATGTGAACTCCACTTTTGCACTGATCAATAGGCAGACTTGATCATCAGTATCTTTCGCCATTTTCTAAGGACTGAATCTAGAAGAAATGCAGATACGCATTTAAGTTTTACCTGTTTCATGTCCCAAAATAAGGACATCAATCTGTCAGAAGTCCTTATTTCCAGTTTCTCTACATCCATAGATCCTAAGGAATTTTAGGTTAAATGTCTTGCCACTTCATAGAAAATAAAGCTCTGCTAAGATAATTTAAACAAAGATTAAGAGGAACTAGGCAGAAGAAAAAATCGAGAGAAAATTTAAAGGCAAATTGTTGTCATTAAGCAAATCAGTCTTGTCATCTCTGCTGACTAGTGTACATGTAGCAAATTATACTGTTCAAGTCTGCTTGCAGCTAATAATTTGAAGCACACTTGGAAAGTGATCAGACAAGGTGCAGAAGTAGACAGGTGGAAAAACATATCAGCGTTTTCAAAAAAAAAAGTTTTTTAGTTCTGTATGTGCACTTCTGACATGCAACTGGACTAATTTCAAGTAGAATTCTCCTCTTCATTGATTCTCTGGTTTAGATGTTATCTCAGTTTAAAACATTGCTTACATCTGTACACTTGAGTATTTTCCAGCCTTAATTAACTAGGTGTTTATATAGAAGGAGACATAGTGTTTATAGATATTTATATTATTGTGTGTAAGGTTTTAATTTTTTGTGGGCCTTCAAAACACTAACTCCAGTGATGGAGTTTTCTGAAGTCACTGAAGTTAAATCATGCACCAGTTTATTTAAGCTGATTTTACTTAATAAAACTGTCAGAAATGAGCTAAGAGATCTGTGCCAATACATAAAGTGAGGGTTAGGTTTCTATGAGCTGCTGAGTACCCACTGCCAAAAGCTGCATGCCCTTGAGTTGGAGAAAATCCAGAGTAATTCCACTGATTTAACTGTGTTACTCCAGATTCACAGCTTCGCAGCCCCTGTGTCTGTGGACACAGTACAGAGAGGCAACATTAGACATTCGGGGGTAAAGATCTCTCTCTTTTCTCATGACAGTTTCTTATACAGGCTTGATCAGTGCACAGACGCTTGTGTAAATCAGCTTTTCTAAGACAGATATTGTGGCTAAACACAGTAAAGCTACATTGCTAAAACATTTGGCTCTGTGGCCTAAGGGTAGTATCTGATTTGGTTGATAGCACTGGTATAATGAACTGATTTTAGTACCAGTCGCTTACTGACAAAGATATTTTGAAATATTCCATGCAAATTCAATGCTACTTGAAATAAAAGAATATTTTTGCTACTTAGCCTTAACCAACGGGGTCTCATGTTACTAAACATATTGAGTTTGTTAAGAGGAGTAGGAAGTATCTTAAAATGCTGAGAAAATATTCATCTATGAGTAGTAAATAAGTGCAGTTTTACTCTCATACCTTGATGATCTATACTTTGTTTCCCATTCTTCCGTTTCTAGCTAAAAATCTCCCCACAACTCTGGGAGTGTTGTTGAGTATGGAGAAGACTTACATTAAAAAAGCTGGGTGATCTGTCAAAAAAAATGACATAGTACTTGTTTTGTTATTAGGTTAAGAGACTTTCCCATGACCCCCCTCTTCCTTTTATGTCTCTGGACTATTAAATTTCTCAAGTATTATAACTCTGCTATTTTTCTTATATTCCACCAGTGATCTCTCAAATTTACAGATAAAATCTCTGGGCTTTTAGATGACAGCGTAAATTTTTAGGTAACTCTTATGCTTCCAAGTTCATCAAAAAATGCTTTAAAGTCGAGGAAGACATTAATAAGAGTAAGGAAAACATGTCTGGAAGAGAGTAGCGTGATACCATTTTAGCTTTTCTATCATTGTTAGTCAAAACACAAAAATGTTTTATCCATACTAAAAGCACTAATAGCTAGAGTACTAATGTGTACATAAATGGGTTACCTCATCAAATCCATCTGATTACTCTTTCTTCAGCAACAAGGATGCCAGGTCTGCACAGGGTCTTTATGCTGTTTTTCCCCAGATATCTGAGTTGATCTCCAGACTTAGAGGCCAGGTTTAAAAATTAATTTAGTCTCAGCAGTGCCAGAGTTGATTCAAGGTTTATTTCACAATTTCAATGAGTTACAAACATAATCTGAGCACTGCCCTACAAAATTTTCCAAAAGTACTTGTCTGTATCTCTTTCTGATTATAAAACTTAGACAGACTTTGGTCCAAGGTGTTTGTCTTTGGGTTGTTTGGCAATATATGAAAACTTTCCAAAAGGCTTAGGTTGAAAACCATGACCTGAAGGATAAACCTGTAGGCACAATGAAACTCCCTACAATGACATTGAAGCTCTCCTGCAAGATGCAGAACATGATTTCTTAAGGTCCATCATAAGATGAGGCCTAGAATTATCCCAGAAAACAAGGCCTTTTCAGTTATTTAATTTAGCGGTGGTTTTTTAAATAAGTATTTTTATATATATTTGTTAAAACAGAGGCTAACACATACTCTATGATGCAATTCTTATCTTAAAAAAAGATTATAACTCTTATTTAAAACTAATAAATATTCTTATACTCTGGAAATGATATTATAGAAAATTATAAGGGAAAGGATTTATTTAAACCCTCTACAAAAACTATTTCTTTGCCCTATAGGTAAAGAATGAAATTAAATTCCAACCAAGAGGAATATGAACCCAGACCTTGACAACTTAATTTGGAAATCAATCATTCCAGGATTTACAGAGACAAAAACTTCTAGTGTGTGAAGATTAAAAGAAGTATGACTTTCAGATGCCAGATTTCAGTTACCAGTATAAAAGAAGTATTTTAGATTGTCTGCCTGAAGTATCATGTGGACTGGACCAAATTCTCTGCAGACACATGAAGACTTCAAAGTCTCTGGTTCTTTTGTAGCTGTAGCCGCAAGCCTGTCCACACTTAGAAACACACAAAGGTACTGCCCTGACATTAGCAACAATCCCTCCTTACTCCTGCTGACACATCTCTCCCCTGCACAGGCTGTGCTCACCCAGGGGCCATGTGAATGGCCCTAATACCCGAGAAGTGCAGCTGAGGACAAGAAAGTGAAGGGAGAGGAAGAAGAAACACAGTAAGGAGGAACAGAACACAGCAGAAAAAAAAAAAATTCTTCCATCATTATATGATGGATAAGGTGTGCTAAAACCAAAACCCAGTTGTCATTTTAAGTAAAACCTGGAAGTTTGGGAGGAGTTCAATTTTGTAATTTTTTAAGGGGTTAGTAAAGTTTGAGGAATTTCTTTTTCTTTATTTAGACTACTTCTCCAATTATTTAGAAAACAAACAAACGAAAAGAAATAATTTTCAGTGTTTTCTTTTCCACCATTTTATAGCTTGCTTTTTCATCTGGTCACAGTAAAAATTCTTATCGCACTAGTTAATTTTTCTAAATTCAATTACACAAATGAAGAAGAAATGTCTTAGTAAGCCATATTAAGATTAATGACTTCTACATTTAAGCAACTGTGAAAGTTTTTTAAAGTTGCAACTAGATCCAGATTACTATGCATACATTTTAAAAGCCTCTTTAAGTGGAGAATATTTTGTGCATCAAACCATCATCTTTTCAGCTTAATATCTACTGTTTTTTATTATTTCTATTATATTTCTGTATACAGCAAAGGATTAGCTTAACAAGTGCTAAACTGATTTCCTTAAGCACAAAATCAACCCGCTGTCCCCCAGGTTGCTCAGATGTACACGCAGAACTGCTGGTCTATGGGGGAGTTGTTACTCCTCACATCTGCTTAGGGTGGTTTTTAGCTGTTCTAAAGTCCTGTCCCAGAGCCAGAGAAGATGAGAGAGGCCTGCAGGTTCCATTTCAAGGTTGTTAATTATTTCTTATCTCTCAGCTAGCCCTCAGCTTCAGCTGCAGTCTGAGTGCCAGCTGAAACCCTGCAGGAACTGCCCCCGGTCAAGCAGTTCTGTTCCTTTTGTACCTGTATCACAATCCAACCACTGCCTGAAACATTTTATTATTTACTGTAATATACCAATACAGTTCCACTAATTTTAACATGTCATTTTTTACCGTTACCAATCCGAATGTGCCACCGTCACCAAGAAACATGGAGGAGAGAGGAGAAGAAGGAAAAAGAGTGACCACACCCAAAATCCTCCATTTTGGCTCCTCAGTCCTCATTTAAAAAATCTAAATTTTACATTTTCACCTTGTGATAAATTAAGCTACTAATATGTTTCAAACTGCAGTTTTTTGTAATTCTTCTCGTAATATTGGTAATTTCTCCCATGGACTGAGATCAAAGACAGTGTCCTGGGCTCTCTGGCAGGGTCTTAGACGCCCCTGGTCAGCCAGAGGAATACTCTGGACTCCAACACTGGTCATTCCGTGTGACATGTCACTTACTGAAATGGGCTGTGGGTAGCCTAGAAGCTTTCTCAGACTTTATTCTGCTCACCAGCAGTTGGTCAGCTAAGGCTGTCACGTACAGTGTGGTGACCCTGATTTTGGCTCTCTGATCCTATGGTTAGGCTGTTGCCTGTATGTGAGGCAGCTGGCTGACAGCTAAGCTGCATTCAGCACCCCCAAATCAATAATGCTGCTTATCCTGCAGCCCTAAATGTGGCTGATCACCCTGTCACCCTTTCGTGCTGCATCCTGTTTGATGTTATAAGGTTCTGGGTTCACTCAGTTTAATTTTGCCAGCATTTTCACAGCCATCTCCTAAAGAAGAAGTAAATTATGATTTATTGAAAAGGTGAAAAGACTTTTATGAAAAAGGATTAGTTTTTGAACTGGCTGGAAAAACTTTAAAATTTATTAGAAAGCATGGTTTCAAGTCTTCTTAAAACAAAACAAACCTCCTGCACAGACTTCCTTCTTTGGGAAAGAAGACCAGGCTAAGGAGGAAGAGGGTAAAACTACTCAGAAATCATCAATTCCTACTCTACAGTAAAGATTAGCATTGTTTCCGATGGAGCTGAGGTAAGATGAGTAAATTAGAGCAAATCAAGACTGAGTGAAGAGGAAGGAAAGCCTCCCATTGACCAATAGGAGAGGGAATAGGAGGAAAATTAATTCAAAAAGATTATCCATCCTAATCATAGCCCCAGGTAATCTTAACAACTCCAAGTGTCATCCCTGATAAATCACTGCTTTGCAGATCAAGCATTTGTGAGCTTTTTTAAAGTAAATTTTGTGAAAACAGGCTTATTAAACATATGGCTCACTCTTTTCCAATGCAGGTTGTTAGTATTTTGTCAGCTTTTCAGAGGTCAAAGATTTGGAACCAGTCCTAACGACATGATGATGCCAAGCTGCACTTCCTGCTGCTGTAATAGATGGATACCCAGAGGTGGGCTGGCTCCCTGAAAAATAACTTATGTACATTCACCCTATGTTGCAGTCACCCCAGATCAGAAATCAGTCACTCAAAGTAGTCAGTGTTGTACCACCTTTGTAGTTTGAAGATCCAATTTGAAACCTATAAAGCTATTTCCTAAAATCCAGGTACTCATGATAGAGCCAAGCTTGAGCGCACAGAACAGATTTGATATTCAGGCTTTGAAGCTACCCTAATCTAAACCTCCAAATCTTACCCATCCACAGCAGCACCGAGCTGACTCCACCTAGCACACGCTACCAGTAAGAATGAGCTTTGCCCAACCTAACTAACATTCTTCACAGATGAAGGAAATGTTTCTAAGGTACCTAAGCTTCTCATCGTGTGCGGTTCTGAACAAAGATAAATTTCATACATAACTGAAATACAGGCATGCAAACCAAAAATTAAAAAGCGGACCTCAGGATGATGTTCCATTATTAATACGAAAGATGAGTTCCACACAGCCTGCCCAGTGAATGACAGAGGTGCCTTAGGGAAAGTGTAGTAGACATATGGTTGTGGAACTGAAGGCTGCACAGTTAAGCTTCGTGACTTTGAAATGACTTTGGCTTCTGAGTATTGGCAAACTAAAATATTAAACCAGTTGGATAGTTTAGTAGAGCTGGCTTTTCAACCTTTTTAAAAAATGAAGAGAAATGACAAAGAAGAGATATCAGGTCTTAAGACTCAGAACAGCAGCAAGGAAAAAGTCAATAAAAGATAGGCACCATGACCAAGGGTATGCTACAAGGTCTCAAAAACTAGAAACAAACTTTTGAAAAGTTAAGAAACAAATCTTGTGCAGCTACTGCAAAGGCATGAGACATAATGAAAGACATAGGATAGCTTTAAGTATCAGAAGTTTGATGCAATTACCAAGATGAAATAGTTCTAAGTGAGACTGTAGAAAAGTACAATAATTAACTTATTGCAAACGTGCTATTGCACTTTTTCAGGAAGGAGTATTATGGATAGATGACATGCCCTTCTTTCATTTACAAAAAGAGCTGCAAGACATCCTGAGAACTTTCTGACAGTGCTCAAATATAGAAACAGAGAATTTACGGAAAAAGTAGTTTAAGAATATTTTATATTTCACAAAAGTTGTCCAAGAAAACACCAATATTAAGAACTTTAAATGCTTCAAGTTTGCAGAATGTTTTGTTTTTTAAACATCTCCATGGAATCCCTAGTATAACATTGCATTTTAGACAGATTAAACTTAAAGCATTAAACTACTCCTATTTTACATAAGTTTAATTCTCAGTCTTACTGAGGACGACATAAAAGCATTTCATAGATACTTCAAAACTTAAGCATTAAGTCAAAAAGACACAGCATTGCACCTGGCACATGGAGTGTTACATAGTCTGCATTTTAATGTTAGTAGCACTTCTATTAAATATTCTGTCAAGACGTATCTATTCCTACACTTGGCCAAGAAAGACCTGAAGAGCTATCTAGCTTTAAATCCATTTCCAGCTGGATCTATAATTGAGACAAGATTACCTTATGGTGGGTGTGGGATGATTAAGACTGTAGCAGTAATTCAGTGCTGGATCTTGTAATTACTTTCCTCTAATACACTAGAGGAAATTAATTATTTTGTGTAGCTTCAATATACTCAAATGGTGAACCCACACTGCATTATTTTATAGCTTGTTGCCATGGGATGGGATGTCCACAGATTCTCAGCAAACAAGAGTATTTTATGTTATACTCCATTCTTTAAGTCTTCATGGTTAAAATACAAAGTAAAAAATCCATCTTGGGCAGGAACAAAAAGAAAGAGTAAAAGAAGAAAAAAAACCATCTAAAGTGTATCTATAACTTGAGAATTTTTTCGTAAGAAAGTAAACAATTTTAGAGAAATATGAAGAATGAGATGCATTTATTTAAAATTAAAATTTTAT
>VYXC01011977.1:0-63049 GCA_013397175.1 Platysteira castanea | reverse complement strand
AGAGATATGGTGCTTCTGAAATTTGGAAGGCACAACAGTTGCATAAGACTTTAAGTCATTTGTTATTTCAATGTCAAACATGTAAGGACAAATGAGGATGTCCACAAAAACAAAAATAGAGAGAATTGACAGAATAAGTGTGATTGGCCAGACTATACTCAGTAAATTAGGTATTACCAGCTCCTTTAGAATTTTTTCAGATTAATTTTTGCATGTGTGTAACATGTACATATGCACTGAAGAGGAGGTTCAAGCAAGATTCAGAATATATATTTTGTTTACCTTTGAAAATTCAATAACTAAAAGACATTATTTATAAGGAATGAATAAAGGCATTATTAAATTGCTTTTTAAAGTATAGGGCATCTCAGCTCACTGTAGTGCATGGAATTCACCAAATATGCCTCCTATTTTCCTTTCAGATTTCTCTTTTTTTTTATTTCTTCATTCTAAGAGTAATAAAGGTTTGAGCTACCAGCCTGAATCAAAACAAAACCTATGTACGAAATATAAAATAAAGAATAGACCTGAACATCTGTGTTATCAAGGCTTCAGCTCCTCGAATATAAAACTAGTATTTTTTCACCTGTTTAAACCTAGTAGTAAAGCATTATTATGCTTTTCTATATTGTTGCCCTAGAACTGAACTCAAGTGACTTAGTCTCTCTGGAAAAATTCCACAAATTCACGGGAAGGTGTTTTGTCATTGGTAATTACTGTAATCCACTGGAAATACTATGGCACAGCTTTTCTGGAGAGCTCCTGCTGCCAGAATGCAATTACTCCATCCCAGTGAGTCTTGCCATAGCAAATTCCCAGCCTTGTAACATCTGCTTGAGTGTAGTTTAGCCCTTCTGTACCTCATAGCATGCATGGAAGACCAGATTCAAGAGTTCAACTAAGATTACTTTGGTTTAAGGGGTGCTGAAAGAAAGTAAGACAGATATAAGGGAAGCCAATTGAGACAAATACAGCCACAAAAGAGAAACCACAGTGTATAACCTAATCAATATTCCGTTTAGGAGCTCAGCTCTTACTAATCCATAATATAGATGTACCAAAAATTATTTATAAAGTTGTTTATGAAACAGTTCTCCATGGTTAGCTCAAATCCACTGTCCATTTTCTGTTATAAAGCAAGACATTGCAGGAACACAGCAAACCTTATGTATGTCCTGGCAGTTTTTACTTATGGGAATACATCAGCCTGGATCTGCTGGCACTGATAATTTTTCAGAAACTTACTGCAGATGAAATATAGTTGGGGTGTTGAATACTTAGCTGAAATAACATTGTGGTTCATTCACATTAGGGGAATGGGATGGGAAGTTATCTGATCTCTTTATCTCTCAATTCTTCATTTGAAAATTGATATTTGCTTAGGATGGCAAAAAGAGAGATCCTACCTCACAGAGATACTGTTTCAGATGACCAATTCATAATATTTAATGGAATAATCCATTAGAAAGATTGATAAAATACATAGAGAAGTTGTTGCTTGTCACTGCCTTTTGTTTTAATTTATAATTGGTTGATAAACATGCTTTAGCTAACAGCTGAGAGGCCATTGTGGGACAAACATTTCAATGCATCTATTTTTATATAAAGTGGTTATGGAAAGGAAATGGCAGTACATAGTACTGTGCACTGTATTCCTCTGCACTGATAATGTACTCGTTTAAACCCACAGAGTTCTATTTATTTACATAGGTAGATATACATATCCTTAAGAAACAATCTGCATTTTTAATTAAATGAGTCCTTTGGTCATTTCCACAGAAATAGGGGGTAACAAAGTCACCTTGTCCTCAAACTTCTTGTACTATATACAGATCAGGATTTATAATAATTATGTTTTTATCTTCAATCCAGGCAGTAAATACATTTCTGAAAATGCCTTCAGTCTGTGTGTAAAATCTGCTGCACTTCTGGTTAAGGGAAAAAGACATTGAGAAGGAGATAAGATTTTAGAAACAACCAATGCTTTATGCTTTAGCTATTTGCAAGGAGAAATTCCACAACCAGAACTGCCAAAATACTTGCTTTCCAGTCATTGTTTTATAACAGCTCAGCCTGATTACTCTCGAGTATTACTCACTTCTGTTTCTGCCTGCTTTAAAACTAGTGCCTAGATTTTTGAAGTCCAAGTGCCAGCAGGCTCCATCCCACCTGCTCTGTCCCTGGCAGTGCTCTGGAACCCCTTGTTTGCTTTACCCTTCCCTATCACAGGCATGCTACATTTCAGCTTGCCAATCACTTCTACTGATTTGACTCACAAAAAAGTACTTTATTTTCCTTTCTTCAGGGCGTGAGACAAGACAGCAGCTCAGCTTCAGCAGGAGGCCCTAAACCACCCTCTGACCACCTGTAGCAGAGCAGTACCTCAGGTCTCTTTGCTCCACAGTGCTTGCCCAGCCCTGGCTCACCTGATTTCCCTCCCTACCTCTCTAGGTTCTGCTGCTGCTTCTGGTTTGTCCCCACTTCTGCTGCAGGAGGTCACAGCACCCACTGTCTGGCGCATGCCCTAGTTCTGTTTTATGCCACTTCTTTCTTCTCTGCCTCTCCTGACTTCATGCTTCTTTACCCACAGTGATACCCACAGCATCATCCTGCTTTGGCAGAACAGAGGGCTTCAAAGGGTCAGCATATTTTTTTTCAGCATAATTTCTAAAATCTTTTGATTGGTAATGAGGAAATCTGGAGACTATTTCTGCCATGAGGAAGCAGAAAAGGCACAGGCTGCGAAGCACTGGTATCAGCAGCAATCACAGAGAAGTTTGTGCACGTGAGAAAATAATGCAACATTAACATAACCAGGTCACCAGCACCTACATACACCAGATAGCAAGAGAAGCAGTGTGTAGATCATCTACAGACAATGGCTCTCCTTTCCTCTCCTTCCCGTAAAACAGTGGTTATCCTCAGCTTATTGAATTGTAAAAATCATTTATAAAGTCTTAAAAAGTAAACAGAAAAGGACTGGGAAAGATGACAGAAATAAGCATGCAATCACTTCAAGAAAAATATCTCTAAGATACATCTTTATAGCCAAAGCTGTTAACTTAGCCCTTTAAAGTAATTTTACTTCAGCAGTCTTAAATAACCCTTAGCGTTTAAATGATACTCTTTACTCTTAATGTTGTTTTCTTGCCTGCAGGCTATAACCATGAATCCTGCTCTAAGTACCTCTCTTCATTAGCAGCAGAATATCTTTCCCTATTCTGCATACGCTATGGAGAATGATGCAGAGTATGGTGCAGTTTGCTTAGACTGGGTATCCTCATACACACAGTGGAGAGATGAAATTGGGTTCGGGCACAGTTATTGCATTGATCAAAAGAAATGCATCTTGCATTATCAGCAAAGCTCTTTATCTTGAGTGTCAGGTCAGATAACAGCGCTCCTTTCATAGTGTAACAGAGATAGCAGTATGTAGTACTGTGTTGATCCTAAGTTCTGACCCAGCTTTCAAGTTGCTCTCCTCAGGTGTTTTGCTGAGAAAGAGCAAAGCCTCAGGATGCAGCTTCAATTTTACTTTAGATATGTGCACTCAAATCTGACAGCCAAAATTAAACAGTTGGGATTATCAGAACACATGTTCGTATTTTCCATTTCTGTTGACACACGACCACTCTTTTAACTCCAGAAACTGATTGCCAACCGGATTTGACTGAAGTATGGAGGTGTAGAATTGCAGAAGCATTGTCGAGAAGCTATGCCTGTAGGTAGAGATGCATTCACAGAAAGAAAAGCTGCAGGATGGTCCTTCTGTTTGCTTCACTGAGACCACCTACAGACAAACAGGAGGAGACCATTTCCAAGCAAGGAGAAAATGTCAATCTTAAGAAACAAACCAAGCTGAGAGGTCGAATGGGACTTGTTATCTCATTTTAAACAGAAACACAAGCTCTCCTGCATTTTGCACAATACATAAGGATACTCCTGTATTACTAAATGTAATATATACTATGTGTATATTGGATACAATAATTTTATCTAGGGGAAAAGACTCAGAGTTTTTATTCTGTAAGAAAATCTGATAAAGGATGTTCCATTATAGTTTTAGGAAAAATTGAGAGTTGAGATAAAATAATATTATGAATAGATAAAGTGAGAATAAACCAGAAACAGTATCCATTATTCTAACAGGGTTTGTAAATAAGATTTCATTCTCCAATATCTTTGCCTAAACTTTGAAACTAAAAGTAAACATATTTTGCTTTATAAATGTCCTTCTAACCTGAATTAGGCTCTCTAACCTGAATTAGTCAATAACTTTATGATTTTCTTAATCTGAGTAACAGACGATGCTTAAAAAATATTGTCATGTGTGAATGATGACTTTTAAAATGTGTGTAGAAGTTTAATTTGATCAGTGCTTTGTGTTGCTAGTATAATCTTACACATTTTGTTTATCCCACTACAGTCCAAAACAGTTTTATAGCAAGCATTTTTTTAAAAAGGCATGAAAATATAATTAACACATGAAATAGATACTGTTGTTCTTGATTTACCATTGAAACCAGAAGATAAATAGATGCACAATAGATCCTGCATTTTAAGCTATGTAGTATCTTCATTAATAACTATATCAATTAAAACATCCACATACTAAAATGATCCCACTTCCATGTTCAACAGGCTTATAAAATTGGACATAAAAATGCATTAGTTGCCTTTCTCCTGAATCACCTTTGGGATCTACCTACCTTGTCAGCTCTGCAGATAATGTGTATATGAATATGCTGCATAAATAATGATGTAAACATTCAACAACCTTATGCAATATGTCTGAGTATCAGTAAGTAATTTTTTTCTATTCTCCATTGTTAAGATCTGCAGTTGGTTGGCTTGGACGGCTAGGTACCCCAGCAACACCAGGAGTTTCTTTCATATTTTCATGCTCTCCAATTCTGAAAATAACAGTGACTAAAGAGAAAAAAGATGTTCATTCTAAGAGGAGCAGAACTGAGTTCTTTGACAATTTCATTTGAATGTCTGCAACTACAAAATTGATATATGATGCAATGTGGGGTTCCTGTAAAATGCCTCATTTGTTTGAAGAAATTTATGCTTACAGTAACAATCAGTGGGCAGCTGAGTAGCAAAATGGGTCACAAAATATCAAACACCATTCCCTATGGTAAGATACTGGATGAAGGTCATGTCTGCTTCATGAAACAGATTATTAGAAACGAATAAAAAGGGGAGAGAAAGAGCCATATGCTGTATTCCCTCTTCTGTGCAATCCTAAGCACAGATTTATCTTTTTTATGAGAAAATTTTTTTCTTTCTCACTGAGGCATATGGAAAATCTCAGAAAACACAATAGCCACTGAATTCCTCAGTCAGGGCTGGAGACAGACAGGTAAAAATAATTATGGTGAGACTTAGCATATATATTTCAATGCAGCTTTCAGATAATACCTGGGATAGCTGTATCATTTTTGATCACAGCCAGTCCCCAGAGTCTTGTCACACTTTGCAGCAGGAATACTTTCCTAGGTTAGAGGTTAAAATACCCTGCCAGTAACCAGTCATTTTATGCAGCCTATATAATGGTAAAGGATTTTCATGTGGCTCTACAATCCAAGACAGACCTATAATTGAACCAAAATATGAAGATTTTACCATTAAAACTAAAAATTTAAACAAGAATATTAGTAGAAGATCAATTTATAGGCTTAAAAGAGGGAAAATGGGTGACTTGAAACTCGACAGTGGATGAAACTATGAATAAAAGGTTGAAGACCAGGATTTCAGAAAGTACAATGGTGAGAACACTCATTTAGCAGACAGTAAAGCTGTATGTTTAAACACAGTGAAACCCCTCCACCTGTTCCAGCTAGGGAATGAAGTATGGACGTGGTGCCAGAACTGTGGAAAACTGCTTCAGGAATTTGGACAGCAGAAGACAGTGATGGCCAGGGAAGTGAAAGAAATAGAAATATTTCCTGGGTATCACATTGAGGAAAAAGTGAGTTAGCCCATATTAGCAGAGTTCACTGAATTACATAATAAAAGTTAATTTTATGTACTTAGTGTCTGAAAGGTAATGTTTAAACAGTACAGGAGTTGGTGAGAATGAATGTGTGGACAGTGCAACTGTGTCTGGACCGTGTCTAACCATGTAACTCTGTGGACCAGCTGTGTATTAATTGTTCATAAAATAATTAGAAACCAGGGAGGACAGTAAAACAAAAAATGTCAAAGATATCACTAGCCAGAAAGTTAAGAAAACAGTAAAAGTATGCTCTCAACAATGTAAGGTTTAGAGTAGAGCTAAAAGTTTACTAAATATGAGACCATGGCTCAGATTCAATAATCTCTCCATTATTATTGAAGAAAATCACAGGAAAGAAAAATTATTGTTGAATATAGAATTAGAAAGAAAGAATAATAATATGGAAACAGAAATTATCACAAAAGAGGTAGCAGGAAACTCGAAGACTATAGTCCTCTTGAGTGAGGGAAGAGACCAGGTAATCTTCATTTCAGAAATCTGAAACAATTGGTGCATGAAATTGCAGTCTCAGGAACATTTATGCTTTAGAAAGACAGTGAAGTGATCTTGGTTCTTTCAGGCTCATTATTCTGACATCTGTAATATACAGCTCTGTGCAGGGGCAAATGCAACCCTGACCTGTATGAAGGGCTGAGCATCTGTGCAACCACAAGGCATGTGATGTCCAGAAGCATTTTCCATGTCAGCCCGTGCTAATGGAGTGAGGAAATGAAAGAAATAAAAGGAAATAGAAAGAGATGCTAGCACCTAGATTTAAAATCTTTATTTGTATAATTGTTGCTTTGGGTTGTTTTTTTTTTTTTTTTTTTAATGTGGTAAATCTCATTATTTAAACAGGAGAATTTTGTAAGATTTCACATTAGGAAACTTTTTAATTAAGAAGGAAAAGATCAGAATTACTAAAAGTATTATGACACAGGTAAGGGCCTGATAAAAGGTCAGTACTCAAGAGTGCTGGAAGAAAAATATTAGGCTGAAATGAAGCTATTAGTAATGTTTGTCAAGTGCTGCTCTCCAATCCAGCAAATATTTGTGGATATTTTTATTAATTATCTTGGCACAGGAATCAGCGAAGTCCTAGAGAAGCCGGATGGCACTGTTTGGTGCAGTTCAGACATGCATTTATTAGTCTTATTTAGATATACACATGCTTTCAGATACCTGAAAGTAAACACTTTGACAGCTGAATCTGACCCACATTATTAGTGCAGAAAAACAGCAGTAAACACTGACGTGCTCTGCAGCCATACAGCTATGTCAGAAAAGTCGGGAAGAGGGTAGCACAGAGAATTTCAGTCTAGAGTTCAGGTCATGGTTGCACAAACTGACACCTTGCAGATTTCCTTGCAGTCTCTCAAAATAAGATCTATTTTGCTCTCTGACAATGTACAAGACCTGAAACTTCTAGTTGGTCTGTCATGTATGGTTGTTTCACTTTTAAAGCAAGGACAGAGAAAATAGCTCATTTTCTGGATTGTGTCTGTTGGACTCAATGTTTGAAGAAGGAAATAACTTTCAAAAAATCTCTAGAAAATAAACAGCATTTCATGTCTTCTATCATATTTTATCAATAAAGTTCATCATATTCTAGTTCTTCCAGAGTATTTTAACACTGGCCTTTGAGAACGTTCCTGGACTAAATCAGAGTCAGTAATCACAGATTTCTAGTTATGATTTTCCCGAAACTCTTATTACAGGGAAGGCTAAATCTAAACTGCAGAACCTATTTTCTGCTTGGAGGAAATAAACTTCTTCATAATGTTTTGCTTTAGAAGATAGCCATCTTTTATTTGGGATTCAGTGAAATATGTCAATTATTAAGATTTCAAATTCCAAAGACTATTTCAAAAGTTATTTTCTGATACATGGAAACCATGTAATTTAGTCCCTACAGTCTCTAGAGAAAGCTTGGGAAGCATGGGGTTCATCTTAACATTGTACTGAGATATTTGAATCTCAGGTTTCTTCAAAATGATGAAAAGGATCAACACTATGTATTTTAATTAGTTTTTTCTCAGAAACTGAAATGCATTAATTTCAAAATACAAGTTCAAGATACTACTCAAGTAGCCAACAGGGAATTGGAGCCAACACTTCATGGACTCCACGGAGCAAAGGACACAGCTGGAGGACACACAGCCCCAAGTGTGCTCGAGGTCGTGGATCAGAGCCAGGGCAGGGGCATGGCCTGGGCACAGTGAGTACAGCACCGGTGCAGTCAAACAGATCCAGTCATGTGCTGAGAATGTAGTATCTGATCCAGTTTAGTGAGAGCTGACCTTAGGAAACAGGTTCTGACTGGGAACAGGGAGGCAGGTACACAGCAGCTCTCTGAGACAGGGAATAGCAAGTCGCTGTTGCAGAAAATCAAAGGGGAATGAAAACGAGCACATTGCTGCTGCATCCATTGCAAGACACAATTTTCACTTCACAGCTCCTGTCTAGTTCTGTGAGGAACAGAAGTTGAGGTGCTACCAAGAGAAGATGAAACCTTCATTTAAAGTCCTAGTGGTTGTATTCCCTCCTCCCTAGGTATTTATCATCACTTTTCCATATTTGAAGTTGTTACTCTTAACTTTTTTCATTCAGAATCTAGTTATTTGCTTTAAGTCACATTATAAAAATCAGAAATTTTTAGTTCTTTATCCCATTATTGGATCCTGAACACATAGTGGAGTATAATTGGATATACCAACAAATATATTCCCTCACTACTTTCTCTCTCAGTATTAATTGAAGCTATTCATATTCATTATTTTTACATTATTCTCTCTCTCTCCTTCTTTCTAGCCTTTTATCTACATTTTTTTTTTCTTAAGTGCCTCAAGTTTTTGTTGATAATGTCCTGAAACTGAGGACTTTTTGTAATAGATATTCCATCCAAGAGAGGAATTTCAGATATGCCTGGGGCATGTGGTAGTCATGAATTCTAGGAGTATTTGGATAGGAACACCTGTGAAAATCCTAATTTAGGACTTTAGGAGAATGACTCGTAATTCCATTTAAAGAATCCCTTTGACATATGGATGTCTCAGTGGGTGCAACTCAGATTGATTGCACTGCATTTCTTTTCCTCTAAACGGCACTAAAAATGTAATTTCCAATTTGACTGGTTGGTTAGTTTGTTCATTTCCTGATGTTTCCTCCTGAAAGAATGAGGTCACAGTTATCCAAGTTGAAAATCACATTATTACTTCTAGTACATATATTTAAGTCTTTGCTTTTTCTATATATTCTTTCACAGTCCAAAACACCCCTTTACAGAGTAACTTCAATGAATCTGATACTACAATATTTACTGATTTCTCACTTTTACTTCAAAACTAAACACTGTAGCCCCATTTGTCAAGTAAGACCAAAGTTTGGCTTTATGTTCAATGCAAGATTTTTGCCAGCCAGAGATCATGGTACAGATTCAAACCAACAGCTAGTGGGCACAATATGTTGATACTAATCCTGTAAGCAGTTTAGTGCTTAGCAGCTTTAATTTAAAATTGTTTGGTTGGTGAGCCAAATCCTGAAATCCTTTCTGAGCTGCCATTACCTTTGCTCAAGGCAAAATGTTACAATCTTCTCTTTTGTCTTTGTGGCCAAAACTGACACCTTGTATAAGCAGGATTTTCATGCAATGCATAGCTACCTCTGTCTGTATGCAAACCACTGCTGGGGACTCTCAGTGTAGAAAACTAGTTATTTCAGCACAGCTTGCAATCTTTCTAAGCCCAAAAGTGGTATTTAACACAAGTTTCATATTACCTTGGGTGTAGTGCTTAAAATGGCTTACCTTTTGTGTTTGGCATCTTGATCACTTTTGTTCCCGGGAATAGCTTCACAAAGGGTCTGGAAATGCCCCAAAAGACAGTAACATCCCGGGCATGGAATGTTTGGGTGCTCGGGCAGGTCTCAGCAGTCATGCTTAAAGCCTCCTGAGGAAAGGAGGAGAGTAGGGACAGCCACACTCTGCAGTGCTCAGGCAGCGCTGCCACTCACGCACTCACCAGCCCTTTCAAATCCCCCCGGCAAATAAAGGCACTCCCTCAGCAACTTAAGTCACAGGTAACATTTACAATATTATTATATGAGTGTAAAGGATATGAAAGTAAAAAACATGGTGTTTTGTTGTTTTTTTTTTTTTTAACGTGGTACCTAGGCATGCAGCTTGTAAGCCAATCTTTCCAGATGTTTCTAAAAGAGACAACTTACAAACCCTTGGAATCCAAGGTTTGTAATACAAATGTTGACAGCTTCTTAACTGGAGCAGAACACCAGTTCATTTGGCATGTATACACTGTCATTTTCAATGCTGCTGTGCCATCTGTTCTCTCTGTGAATTGTAAAAGATTTTTCATCTATTGGTTTTAAAATCTGTTGGATAAATTGGATTGTAAAAGGTGAAGACATAAATGGATGACACCCTCTCTTTCTCTTCCCCTTAATTACACTATCTTTCCTGCCAGTGTCCAAATGCTGTGAATGAAAAGGTTATTGAAAATTGTGATGTGATCTTGCAGCAAATTATTGTTATAGCTGTCACTTAGACGGAAATGTTATCATTAGGTTTGTAAAATATATTTTATAATCACACCCAGTTTTCTGACAGTGGTACCTTCTTGATAGTTTTCCTTCTGGACTGAAAATTTCCACATTGATTCCTGGCCAAAGATGATTTCTTCAAAGGAACTGAGGTTAAGTGCTTTCAGTAATTGTGGAGTTTTCCTACTATAAGAAAATTGCGTGTCTCTGTACATGTGTTTTTTAAAAAGCTATAAGCTAAGCAATAAAATCAGAGTGGCTCCAAAACACAGAGCTTTGAATCCTGCAACACGGAATTTAAACATTTCTTCTAAGAATGGCTTTATGTTAACAAAATAAACACTAAATGAAAATTTCATATATATATATATGCACACGTATATAGGAAAATATGTTAAGATTTTGTACTGGATTGCTACCCTTAAACTGCCTCCTTGGATTTATTCAGTTTCATGGCTGTCATTGAGCTCATATCTCTGAATAATTGAGGGATTCTTGTGACGGGAGAGAAGTCTGGTCTTGTAAGACAGGAATATCTATTTTTTCTTTCCTCCTGTTGTTCTATATGGACTCTGATATCTGGGAGGTGGCTAGAAAAACTGACCAAACTGGGATTTGAGAAACTAGAACAGGAGTAGATATGTTTAGCACAGCCATTCAGATGGACGAACTGGTGCCTTGGGCATGGATGAGGAATGCCTTAGGAAAGGCAAGATAAAAAGGCAGCTAAACATCTGATGTGTAATAGAATGTATGAAGCCCTAACTTAAAAGTTTTTGCAGATGTAATTGGTAGTGAAACAAATATACTCCAAATAATATTTTTGGGAGAGGTTGGGAGTGGAGTGAAGTACAATAACTTGTACTGTGTGAGTTTGCCTGGAAAACTCTTGAATTTTACCCACATTTTTAGGTCATTGAAAAGCGTATTTAACATTCATAATGATGGCATCTACAGCAAGTTCAGTTCATACCCCTCTCTTTGTGGCATATATCACCCAGCTTTGTCAATTAATTAGTATCCCTCCAAACTACACAGGTATGAGCTCTTTTAGTAAAGAAACTTATTAACAGCATTAGTTGGGTCCTTCTTGTAATACTACAACACTAGATTTAATCTTTTTTGGTTGGGAAAAAACCCCATGAGCTATAACAACCATCAAATTTGGCTTTTCAGCATTCTAAACTCGAGAGTCTAAAACAAAACACCAATAAAAAAACCAAGAATCAGCTGTTCTCTTTGCTAAGGGAGTATTCTGACTTTTTTTTTTTTTTTTTTTTTTTNNNTTTTTTTTTTGGCATTATTTTGCTCATCCTGAAGCTAATTCTTTTTTGGACATCTATTAGTGCAGCACAGAGTTTATTTTTTAGCAAAATCTGAGTTAGCAAAATGATTATAAGCATTGTGATCCAGGGATAACCAATTGCAAAAAAAGGAAGAATACAAAACTGGACGTCTTTCAGTAATTGTTATATGGTAGCTAACTATGAAAATGAATAGTTTGACATTAACAATTTTTTTCTTGTACTATTTTTATTGCCTCAGCTGAGACATCAGACAAGACCCTCCGAGTTTAAAGAGAATCTAAAAATAATCCTCCCTATGCAAGGCTGATGGGATGTTTATCTTGTTGTTAAGTATCTATTTGCTCATATTACATCTCAAAACATGTTATGATGGGGTAACTGAGAGTAATGACACTAAATTAGGATAAGGAAAATTGAGGTTAAATAGCATACTGATAATCTTCCTGACAGTGAGATCTCTGAAATCACTGAATAATCTCTCATGGGAATAGAATGCAACTACACTGCTTGATGCTTTGAAAGGGGCTACTAAGCACTAGGTGTGCACCTTAGGGAGCAGTCTTTCACTAGCAAGGAAGGAATAAGGTGACTGAACAGGTGGCTTTTTTCCCATCATTCTATAATTTTGCATGTGGCTTTTGTGCTGTTTACAAAGATGGCACTGCTTTCAATAATATCTTTTTTAAAGTGTACTTTTAATAGCATTTTGTAGTGTGTGACATAAATTTTCACGTACTGAAATCAACTTTTTATGGTACTGGGGTGTTTTTGAAGGGGAGAGTCTTATTTAAAGCAGCGTTGGGTTAGTTCTTCAAACTACCTTCTTAATAGTCAGCATGAAATGTACTTTTACTCATGAGGAACCTGAATAGAGAACTCCAAATGTCTACAACATAAATTGTTACATGCTTTTGACAATAATAGGGAAAGTGCTAGAACTCCTCCTGGCCGAAAGGAGGGTTATGGAAGTTTGGGGTTTTTTTCATGGTACCTACTAGTAAGCTGAACAGCCTAGATAGCACAGCAATTACTGCAATAAACCATGGGGGTTTTTTCTTACTAAAAAGTATATTTTATTAAATTTTACTTTTCTAGTTGATTTCTGGTTGGGTTTTTGATTGGTTGGGTTTTTTCCTACTATAGAAGGAAACTAAACTTGGCATGGAGATCTTGCAGGAATCTTTTGGGGGTGAGGTTTTGTTTGTTTGTTTGTGGTTGGGTGGGGTTGTTTGGTTGTGTTATTGGTTTGTATTTGCTTGTTTGTGGAGGGTTGTTTGTTTTATTTTTTTCTACAGAGTTTAAAGTCTTCTGTATGCTTTCTTAAAAAACCACCACATTACATCTGACTTCCAAAACTAAAAGTTTATTCCCAGGAGCTCCACTTCACACTGCCAGAGACTGCTATGAAGTGTGAAAAGTCCCCTGACTGCTGACTGAGATCAACATAACTCCTACGGGTGTCCACAGTTATCCTCTGCTGAATGCTGCTCTTCAGTCAGTCACAAGGGTCTGATGAGGTTTAGCAGTAAGATGATGAAGCCCTTGATGTCACCTTTCAGAAGAGTATGATGAAAACTGACAAATATGCTGATTGACAGTGTTTTCCCATGTTTCTGAGATCCTGATAGTATGGAAGGACCTGACAATAAAGAAAGAGACTCAGGATAATTGCTCTGCATTTGCCATGTTCTGTGAGCAGATGAGAAAAGAAAACCTAAAACGTTTCTCCCAAGACAGAAGGCTCATTGGCCTGGCAGGAAATCAGATAAGACTCTTTAAGGTAATTATAATAATTAACTTTTCTTCATAAAGCATTTCCATTTTGCCTGAGAGGCAAATTCTAACTCCTCCAGAAGCATGGTCAGAACTCTGTGCAGCCATTCCTGACAGGAGACCCTTGATAACTTTCAACCTAGGAATAAAGGGCAGGATGGAGAAATCTCAAGGGAAAACCCAAATGCAAATATCACATATATACAACTACAAGTGAAGCCCTCAATATAACCTTCTTGGTTAAGTCACAGAAAAACTGTGTGGGTTTGCTGGAGTTGAGAAGCAATGTATTAATCTATTTAGAGATAATAATAGCAACCATGCTGTGTCAGATCAAAGCACCAGCAAGCAGAGGATTTGGTTTCTAACAGAACTCATAAGAAATAAAACCACAAGTGTACACATTTTGTCTGTATCTTTCCTTTTTTTGGCTATTTTAATTTCAAGAACTGAGATGGATATGACCTTTATTACTAGAAGAAGGCCATAAGCCTTTTATTTACCTTATAATGCAGGGTCTCAGCACTGCTCTGAGCTTGTCTACACGTGAGCTATTTCTAATTTGCTTCCACAGTGTGTTTCCTTAATCATTACACGCACCATATCTGTATGAGGTCTGAAAACTCTGGCTCATCACTGCATAACAAACGAGCACTTTCTGTTAATAATGATTGTAAAATGCTTCTAAACAACTTTCCAACGTTACCTGGGAACCAGTGAAATGGAAGCAGACCTTGCTAAACCTAAAAACAGATCTAAGAGTGAGGAGAAATTACTCTTGCCATCAGCACATTGCTCCTTGCACCAAAGAACTGGGAATGTCACTGATACCCTTTTCCCTGCTACTACATCTCAGGAAAATTTTGCTGTCAGCCTGATGATCCACAGGGATTCTGGCAGAATGATCAAAATGAAAAAGGTAACGGGTAAATATTAGTAAGTTTATTAGTAATCCAGCTATTCTCTATTAATTTGCTCTATCAGTCTCAAAATTATTTTAACTGAACAACTAACTTTTTATTGCAGTTTTGATGGTACTATTAAGTTTTAATTAGGCTATCAGTAAGTTCTTGGCTTCACATTTATGACATATTGCCTCTTACTATAGTAATATTCTGAGTGCAAGTTCTCGCATTAGGTAATCATCACTAAATCACTTCAAAGCATTTGCCCAGTTTTCCTGCAAGCCCCAAATTTAGCAGCCAAAACACTCTGACAGAAGTGCCACAGTTCTTCTATCAGCAAAATAAGATCCTTTGGCTTTAAAACTGGCTCAAAGGGGCATTTTCAGCCTCATCATTAATTCTTGTGCTGAAAGAGAATGTGAATAATTTGTTCACCATGTTACTAATTGTAGACCCCACTCAAAGCATGTCTTTTCCATGGGGAAAATTCCTAGTTCAGCTGCTTATTCCCCATCCATAGGTTCTTCCATGTATTTGATCAACTTTCTCTTTTAAGCTTACTAAGATCAAAAATATCTTTCTTGAGATGAATGCACTAGAACACCACTTCACACTGCACATGCAAATAAATCATGGCATTGTGCAGTGTCTTGTAAGGACTTCAAAAGCCCAGTTGCCTGTCTCAAACATTCACATTATAATAAGATTCTCCATTTACTTTTGTATTCCCCACCTATCAGCTTCATGACATCAACCTAATCCTGACCAGCAGTCAATAAAAATATATCATAGGAATCATCCAACATAAAACCCAAGTCATACCTGAGTGATAATATCAGCTCAAAGGCATTCTCTGAACACATTATTTATCCATAGAATGAGTTTTGTTTGTCACCGGCAAATGCATTGCTCAATGCTGAGTTCTGACATTTTAATTAGTCAAGGAGTACCATAAGATCCTTCTCCAGCTCTCTAGACTTGTCCTTGTCCTTAAAACAAGAGATTAATGTCATCAGAAAAATGTTTTTACCCTCTTATATATTTTTTTCTAAGACAGTTCACGAATACAGCCAAAGTCTCAACAAAGATGCCTGTCCCAATATTGTGAAAATTCATCCTTTACTACCTTAGCCATGATCATTTCATTTCCTTAAAAGCCTTTGGTCTTGCAGTGTCAAAAGCCTTCCAAGAATTCAGGAAGACTGCAGAAACCAAATCACCCCCATTCAACTGCTTGAGAACTACAAATGTCACTGGTTTCATAAAACAGGACTTTTGTGAAAGTCATTTTGAACCTTTCGTACTGATTATTTTTTAGCTGGTATCTACTAATTCTTTTATTTCCTTAGAGTTTCTACTAATTTCCACTCAGAACAACAGGACTGGAGGGGTGCAGTTTCAGGAGAAATCCATAAACAATTCTTTAAGCAAGGGAATCGTATTTCCAGCATTTAATCAGAAGTACCAAGGCAGGTTAAGAAAGAGGTTGGGTGCACTTTATTGCTTCAGCTCTCTATCTCTCAGGTCCTGCAGACCTCTTGGATTGGCCTAAGAAATTTTTTAGTGTCAGCTTTTTTTAACATCTTCTACAGATATTTCAGTTTCAGACAGATCTTCTGTTGGTATGGGTATGTCCTGAAGTGAACAGTGCTCAAAAGAATTGATTAACACTGCTTTTATGCATTGATAAAAGATTCTCTGGCAGTTTTCCTGCTCTGGGTGTGTTTGAAAATAGATTTGTTATTAGTGTTTACTCATTTTGCTATTTAATTCTTAGGCTCTCTTTTAGATTGTCTCATTAATTTTGCTGTCCATATTCAGGAATTTATGATTGTCTCTCTTGTATATATTTAGACAGAGATTTATTTTTCTGGATAATCTCTTCTTGCTTCTAACATCTTTACTCATTTTTTTTTCATGCTGGCTGCAGTTCACCTCTTCTCTAGCCTTTTTAATAGGTGGTGTGCCCAGGGAGTAGTATCATTTATAGCCTGAAATTTAAATAATGAATATTCCACAGGAAACCCTGTCTATTAGACTCTCATTCAGTAATACTTGTGCCCAAGTTAGAACATTGTGAGAGTGGCCTCATTTACTTCCTTAGAAGTGCTTATGTTCACATTATGTTCATGTTTAACTGGCATTTTTGAACTGCAGCAAGAATGAAGATTGTTTAAACATTTATTAACAAGAAGTAGTTATCAGATTTAGGGGGGTCTTTTTTTATAATATGGTTAAAAAGATGTCATTATTGTAACTTCTTTATGTTGTTTGCAGGTTTACTCTAGACGTTCTGCCCATAAGTAAATATATGTTCATTAGATTGGATCTTTGTCACTATGAAGTGCAAAGGAAGTCAAACTTCATAAGATTGTTTATTTAATAGAAAATTTATCAAAATTCATTTCAAGGAAGATAACTTGTGCTCAAAAGCTTGTTCTGTGGATTTTTTATAAGATGGAAAAGCACAAAATAATACTAGAATTGTCTTTGCAATTTTACATTTAATAATATTGAATAAATTGTGAAAATTTATACAATGAAATGAAAATGAAGAGTGGAGATTGTGTGCCTGGCTTCTTGTTCTCTGCTTACACAGGAGTAGCAGTAATTTTAGTTAAAGTGTTAAGTGACAGATGTCCTTGAAACATAGAAAATCCAGTAAATTATCCACAGGTCATTCTTAGAAAAGTTTTTTTTTTTCATTTCTGTTCTATAATTATAATAAAGAAATAGGTGTATGCCTCCTCTTACGCTTCTGTATGAAGGATAACAGGAAGAGGTGGAAATATACCAGAACTGTATATAAACCTCATAACACTTTTCTGAGAATTCATTTTATAATCCCCTAATACTGAGGAGATTGATTGACTTGTGCAGATATAAATGAAATTTTACAGATTAATTGGCTGCACTCTCAGCATGGTATGCCACACATTCTCTTACTGTTAGGCTACACAGCTACAAATTAATTCAGGTTAAAGAAAAATTTGCATTACTCTTTACTAAGTATAATTAAAAAGCCAGTTTATGGGGGCCTCTGTTGTCAACAGATATAGACTCATTTCTCAGTGCATCACAGCCTCTTTTTTGGTAAAATACTCTTTTAAAAAAATGTAGAAATCTTCCAGTGCTCTTTTTTAACTGATTAAGTCTTGCTATCATCTTTAAACAAGTTTCTATATGTGGATACAAGATAAAAGTAAGGAAAATAACTTCAGAAAAAAAAAAAAGGTTGTTACACTTAGTTAAAATTTGCTCATTATAAAGGGCCCAGATAGATCTTGTAGGTTAGATTTTGAAAACTGATCTGTGATATGGTCTTTCGAAATTATTAATGCTTCTGAAATTATAACTGGGCTGATTTTTGTAGTTTTGGAGGCTTTTTGAACTCTCAAACAGTTCTTTTTTCCTGCTTAACAGTAAATATTACGATTCATCTAAACCAGCTAAGTCAGTTTAGGCACAAATGTATAACTGGGTGAACTACAATAGGTTTTTAATCATTTGTTGAGAAAACAACAAACTGTCCTCTTAGATTACAGTAATATTGTCAACAGCTTGGATTGCACAGGTTAATTATCCATAAACCTTATTTCTGATAATGCTGCCTTATCTGTCCAAAGCCTCTGCTTCCATGCGTTGTTTCTTCAAAGATATTTATCAAAGTTCTGAATAATTGAAAATGTCTGATTGCCTGACCTGTAAAATTCAACTCTGGAAAGCAGCCTAGGTACTCCCTGTTTAAGAGCTGGATTATGTAGGTTTGGCCACCTGAAGTGAAATATTTAAGCATTGCCAATATAATATTTATTGTGATTACTACTTGTTTAATCTCTTATTTTTGGGAGGGTTTTGTTTGGTTTTTTTCTGTGTAGTTTCACATGAATGTCTATTATTTCGGCTGTCCACCTGTCAGGTTCTATGGTAGACGTGATACTTCTGCCTGTTTGTTTTGAAAAATCTGGTTTTTTAAGATTGCTTTCTGCAGTAATTTGCATATACTCTTGTATTCAAAACAAACTACTGTGAGGAATTTTCTCTTGAGGTTTGAAAAATTATTTTCCAAAAAGAACAGAAGAACAGATTACTGATTCCCACTTTCTGCTTGTGCATGGATGTGTATAGATATGTGTACGTGTGTGTGCCCTGTGCTCGGCACTGGTGAGGCCACACCTCAAATCCTGTGTCCGGTTTTGGGCTACTTACTACAAGAAAGACAGTGAAGGGCTGGAGCAAGTCCTGAGAAGGGCAACAGAGCTGGGGAAGCATCTGGAGGGTCCTATGAGGAGCAGCTGAGGGAGCTGGGGATGTTTGACCTGAAGAAAAGGAGGCTGAGAGGAGACCTTATCACTCTCAACTCCCTGACAGGAGGGTGAAGTCAGGTGGGGGTCTGTCCCTTCTCCCAGCAACCAGCGACAGGACAAGGGGAAATGGCCTCAAAGTGCATCAGGGGGGTTCAGGCTGGACATCAAGAATAATTTTTTCACTGAAAGTAGAGTTAAACATTGGAACAGACTGCCCAGGGAGGTGGTGGAGTCACCATGCCTGGAAGTGCTTGAGAAACAACTGGATGTGGAACTCAGTGCCATGGTTTAGTTGACACGGGGGTGTTTGGTCAAAGGTTGGACCAGATTAACTTGCAGGTTGTTTCCATCTTTAAAGATTGCAGGTGAAAGTACATACTTTTTGGCATTTTATTAATTTTTTTCTTCAGCACCACCAGTGTCTTCTGATATAATACTTTTCTATTCTATTTTTCAATGTGGACTAGGAAAAAAAGGTATGTTTTGGTATTTCCTAATGTGTAACTAAAATACAACAATTGTGCTATCAACCATGATTTCTTCCTATATTTCTTCCTGTTCATAAAGAAATGTTAGTCAATCAAAAATATCACATACAAATAATAATAACTGTCTATAATAATAATAACTGAAAAGCTTCAAATTATGAAGAAATTTTTTTATGGTTATGAAAGCTCTTTGCTATAGAACTGACTGTCATTCAGATTTAGTAACTGGAGTGACTCACTCTTGGTCTTCCTGGGACACAGTGTGTTCTTGCCAAGGTGCTGATCTTGGCCATAGGCTTAGGGGATATAAAAGGCATGCCACAGTCACTTAGACATACCCTTAGGATGTAGGAAGCAGTTTCTTTCCTCCGATCAACACAAAGATTTTGGGTATTATGTAGTCCATTTTAAGTCCAATTGTCCCATATAGAAATGATTCCATATAGACTTTGATTCCCCTAAGGAACTTATCCCTTTTTAGACCATCATCATTGCTTACTTCCCTCTCTTCAGCTTCTGCAAGTACTTCATCTGCTCTGAGGAAGTGCAAAACGACAAATGAGAGAAGAAAGTAGATTTAAAGAAAAATCTAAATGGACCTCAATATATATTTTCTCTTGAAATGGGCCAGTTGGTCTCTGATGAGCTTTAGATTTAACAATTAGTAGTCAAAAGGGTTCATCAAAAGTGATTTTCTTTCTTGTAATACCAAGTTTCTTCAGTGAGGGAACACCTTGGCTTGACCTTCTGTTTCATATGCTATAATTATTTGGAGCTTTGCTCTAATAACAGCATTTTTCCCCTTTCAAATCTCATCTCAGGTAGTAGTATCTCTGCAAATTTTTGGCTCTCTGTCAAGTCATTTAACAGCTAAGCCCCTAATATATTCAGGCTAGAAAATAAGAAGTATACACCTTCTGCATTTTAATATGAGAATAACGTTAATTATTCAAGTTAGATCAGCACAAATTAAATTTTAATGCCAACAAGTCATTATCATGTTATCTTAACTGAAGAGAATATTGAGTCTTTACAGTACTCTTATTTCAGTTTACTCTTTATTTCAGTTCTTTTTTCCCAGCTAAGTGAACAGGCAAACTTGATCTCAGACCTGTCACACCATTCTCAGAAATCATGTATTTCTCAATCTCAAAAATATTTGAAAGAAAAAAAAAATGGAAAACTTTTGAACCTCCATTTTTGCGTGTATTAATATTTGAGTGGTCACAGCTCTGAGCAACCTGCTGTAGCTGGTGCTGCCCTGAGCAGGGGGTTGGACTGGGTGATCTCTATGGGTGCCACAGTCACTCTGTGGGCCTGTGGTGTAGGTAAATTCTAAAAAATCTACTTTATCGCTAAGATGAGGTTGCATAAATAAAATGTTTGTATATTTGTATATATATATGTTTATGTACATAAATGTACATATATGAATTTAATTCCAACAACTAAAGGCAAGAATTCTATGAATACCTAAGATTCGGCTGTAAATCTGAACCCCATTCAGTAGAGTATTATCAACTGCAGTACTTGACATTTAATTCTGTTAAAAAACCCTAAAATAGAAAAGGAAAATAAGATAAAATTTATCAATAGATTTTATTACACAAATCCTAAAATTCAGCTGCAGTGAATACAAGTGGGTCACTTACCTCATAAGAGAAATAAAGAATAGAATAAAATTTAGTAGAGTCAAAACATCCTTTCGAATTACTAAGCTACCAACCTTGGAATCATTTTTTCTTCTTAGACTTCAGCCCTTCCAGCAGCTATGCACACTTCAGAATAGAGATGCAGAGTGCAGCGCTCTTCCAGAGCTGACCACAGGTCGGTCATGGTCATTCCCCGCTCTCTTGGAACAGATCCTCCTCTGCACATCTTGACATCTGCACTTTCGTGCTTGGGATTTTATCCTAAATCTTCAGTGCTGCTCAAGCGTTACAAGTGGGCAGGTTATTTTTAAGGAAATCACTGGCAGAGGTTGTATGCTGTACACTGTAAGTGATTCCAGACTCGCTGTAAAGGCAGGAAGGTTGTTTCCCATGGTGGGATGGAGGTGAGGAGACAGAAGGGTGAACAAATTTTTTCCAATACAGTTTAGTGTCCTACATTTTAGAAACAAAAATCAGTCCCAGGGTTTTCTATCTCAGCTGCACCTGTGAAGAACCTGGATGAGCTTTGAACAATGTTCTCACTTTCTGGGAGAAACTAGAGAGAAGAAAATTCTGCAGAGAAGGAAAGGTTGGTCCTGTCCTGAACTGTTTATATTGGTTATGTATAAACAGAGCTCAGTTACTGCCAAATCTTCACTAAGAGTTAAAGAATAAGTATATTTTCAAAGCAGTTTAAGGTCTATTATTGTAGTCACTAGTAAACTCACTTCTGTAACTTAAGATCTGTAGCATTTCAGTAAGGCTGTGAGCATTTCTTCACAAGTTAAATCTCTGGTTGTTGTTTCCATGCTTAACATTTTAGGGGTTCTGGTCGCCTGTATTTTCCTTCTATTTTCCCCTTGTTCATGGATATTGATGGAGGGAAATGTAGACAGTAATTAATAAGGAAATTATTTTGGAAAATATTCTGGAAGGGACTGCAAAGTAATAATGTTCACAGATAAGGTTTCTTACTGATAAATAGTGAAGGAGTACTAATGTGGATTTTTGGAACAGCATAACTAGAAATTAAAAGTTTTATGTATATATGGGATGTGTAATTTCAACCTTAAAGAAATTAATAGAGATTACCCCTTTTAGATGGGGTTTAGGTTTTATTTCTTTTTTCAAAACCTTTATTTTCTTCAGCTTTAATATCCAGTATCTCTTATACTCATCTCTATAAACATTTATACTCTCTTTAAACAAGGAATGTGTTGAAAAAGACACTGTGAGAGATTTTCAGAATTATGCAACTCAAAAGATTTCAATAGCAAAGCGTGCTTTCTCTAGGGAATATTAAGTTTTAAGTGAGTTATTTGGTTCTGGATGGCTCTTCCAACCAATATTTTAAAAACCTTTACAAGCTTCAGATGGCTTCTGAATTTATAGTGCTGGTAAGTCACATAACAAGTCTTCAGAACAGGGCCATGGTTCTGCAGTGCAAACATGCAAGGTGTTAATCACTAAAGCAGTTTCTGAGCTCCTGAATGAAATACTGCTAAAGGATGGAACACACACAGATTACTGATATTTTTTAGCGAGGTTTGATTTATAAATTTTATCTCACTTCCCCAAACGATCACCTTATTTTTTTCCTGGACTTCCATGCAGACTTCACAGAGACTGCCCAATCTCTGTGTCTTCCTGGTCCTGTCAATTTAGTGAGCATAAGCAATCAATGGCATGTCATTCACCACAATTCACAAGAGATTTTTTCCTTGTATCTGCAGTAATTCTGCAGTCCTAAGATTTGTCTCATTTATAAGGTAATGATACAGACTAAAGAAAAATTAGGTCTACAAGGTACTCTATCAGATGCAGGAAGAGCCTGCAAGGGGCCTCGCTGTGAAGCCACAGGGTCTGCATCTCAGACTGAGGTGTTTGGAGAAACAAGTGACCAGTTCTTACTGGTTCTTACTTTAATCAAATAACCCAATTTCAAGACTTTAATAAATATATATTCAAATACTTTTAACAATATAAAAAAAAAGTCTTCATTTTAAGACTATTGTAAATGAAATATGAATAAATTATCCACAATCGTAATGTTTTAATTAATTCTTAAAATAGCATTTCTTGATACATCACATGAAATAAACAGCTATAATCTCAAATTTTGGGAAATGTTCTGGAAAAGACGGCAAAATAATAATGTTCATTGATAAGGTTTTTTACTGATAAATAGTGAAGGAGTTCTAATGTGGGTTTTTAGAACACCATACCTAGGAATTAAAAGTGTTACATATATATGGGATGTGTAATTTCAACCGTAAAGAAGTTACATATCATAAGACTTTATTTTTAATGCTACAGTCCAAGTTGTCCAGCAAATTATAATTTTCTCCTTTTAAGGAATGATGATCTAATTTTCAACTAAGAGGAAATTACTGAGATGTTGACCAATGCCAAATTTCATTGAAATACATTATTTTAATCAATGATGAAAGAGAGAAGTAGAATAATTAAAACCCTTTCATATTCAGTGCCATTATTAAATAATAATATTGTCATACTTTTGTCATATTGTGCCTTCAAATATTTAATTAACCATCTGGAGAAAGGATAAAATGTGCAGCCTATTGTGCATTTTGCATTAATTCACATTTTGCTAATGACCCATCTCTCACTAATTTATCATGGTAGACCTTGGAGCTTTAGTTATATGATGGAAAAATCATTGAGAGTCATGAGGAGTATTGTAGATGGTTTTTCTTTATAAAAATAAAAACTAAAACTGTCATAAAAATCAAGGTCTGTAATGATTTTTGTAATAAGACTAACAGGTTTTGTGCATATTAGTAATATTTAGACTGATGAATACTTTACTGAGAATATAAAGTAGCTGAAATACTTCATTTATAACAACACTAAAGAGACAAAAATAGAAACACCTTGGAAACTAAGTGAAATAGAGTAAAGAGAAAATACATGGTCTTAAAACAGGAAACAAAATCTCTTGATCTCCTTAGAAATTCAGGATTTTGGAAAACATCTTTTCATATTTCAAAGTGAGATTTTGTAAATAAGAAGACATATTAACAGCTTTCATTCGTCATATCTAATAAAATACATCCCTGGCTCATGTTCATCTTGGTGTCCACCAGGACTCCCGTGGTTCCTTTTCTGCAGAGCATCTCTGGGTGGTCTCCAGCACTCACGGGTGTATTGGGTTGTTCCCGTCCAGCATAACTTTGAACTTCCCTCAGCTGCACTGTAAGAGGCTCCTGCCAGCTGACCCTTCCAGCCTGCCAAGGTCCCTCTGGATGGCAGCATGACCCTCTGACATATCAAGGAGGTGATATCCACTGCTCTTTCCTCATCCACCCAGCCAGTCATTTCACTATAGAGGGTGACTGAGTTCATTAAGCATGATTTTCCCTTTGTGAATCCATGCTGACTACTCCAAGTCACCTGCTTGTGCTTCTTGTATCTGAAAATGGTCTCCAGGATTAGTTGATCAGCCTGTGACCTTTTTGTTGCCTTTCTTGAAGACAAAAGTGACTTTTTTCCCCTCCAGTCCTTAGAATTTTCTCCGAGCCACCAGATTATTTGAAGATAATTAAGAATAATCTCACAGTGATATCTGCCAGCTCCCCCAGCACTCGGACTGGAGTTTTGTATGACCAGTACATGTACATCCAGTACATGCACTTCTGTACGACCAGTTTTCTTAAGTATCATCTGATCATCTTCCATCAAAGGTGGTTTTAACTTGCTCCAGACATTCCACCCTGGTCTCCATGGCCTGGAATTCCTGAAGGTTGGTCTTACTAGTAAAGACTGAAGTGATGAAGGCACTCAGCACTTTTTTTTTATGCCCTGTGCCAATGGGCCCCCTTCCTAATTAAACACTGGGGACACATTTCCTCAGTCTTCCTTTTTCTGCTTATGGACCTGAGGAAGCTCATCTTGATATATTGACATGCCTCTCCAGATTCCATTCCAGGTAGGTTTTGACTTTCCTAACCGCATCTTTGCATGCTCAGACAGTGTCTCTAAATTCACTCCAGGATATCTATCCCTGCTTCCACCTTTTGTATACTTCCTTTTTTGGTTGTTTCAGATCTGCTAGGATCTCCTAGTTCATCCACCTTTGCCTGACTTCCTGCTTGTTGGGATGAACTGTCCCTGAGGCTGTAGTAAGCTGTCCTTGATCAGCAACTAGTTCTTTTGGATCCCTCTTCCCTCTAGGGTCCAAATGTTCCTGGACATTGGAACCTCAATTATTTCTGCAGTTAACTTGAGAGAATGCTCACTGCCATATTCTTGCCTCTCCCAAAAACTCTTACCCATATTTTGGGAGTTGTGTCAGGGAGCATTCCCAATAAGCAGAATGGGAATGACTGTAATATTTTGGAAGTTAACAGCTTATGGATATGTGTTCTTTCATAGCAGGTGACTTCCATGTCAGAGTTTTGTCCACAGTGTATTTTCTAGCCTAGGCATAGCAAATCAGAACTGCAAGTCAGGAGCTAGCATTCATTTTCATTAGATTCATAGAATCGTAGAATGGCTTGGGGTGGAAGGAACATCAAAGATCATCCAACCCCCCTGCCTTTGGCAGAGACACCTTTCACAAGACCAGTGAAAGGTGTCTGACCTTTCACTCAGAGCCCCATCCTGCCTGGCCTTGAATAATGTAACTACAAGTAAACTAATGAGCCACAGATGAAAGATTTAGAGAGATATGGGAAAACTATCTGTACCTGTGGTGACAAACTGCTAGTGTCTTTCAGTTTGCACCAGATGTTGTCATATTTTTTTAAAGTCTGTGAGAAGAACTATTTAGCTAGCCCGTAAAAAGCAAACTTCAACCTCAGCCAGTGTATATTGTCTTACATATTTATTAGCACTGTGTTTTTGATCTTCTGTTCCATCCGTAGGTGAAGTTCAGTGAATTTACATTGGGAGTGACTGCAGATCCTGTAGGGCTGGATCTGAGTACTCCCAGCTGCCTGGGATCTGCAGTTGGACAGAAGATGCTGCATATTTCTGTGTTCCTCTCACTCTGACAGACAGGCAGGGCCCTAAATATAGATGGATAGTAGTTCTACACTGAGGTGCTAAATGGAAAGGATGCAAGATAACAATTATTAGTCTATGTTAGAATTAATTTCTGTATACTTTCTATGACACTGTCATTACTTTTCAAAAATAAAATTGCATTTTTTTTTCTTCCTCATCAAAGCATTATAATTTTATATTATGCCACTATCTATCCTTCAGTGAAAATTTAAGCAAGCTCAGCCTTAGGTAGTATGTTCTATATTGATCTGTTTCTGCACTGAAAAACAATTTTGTCATCCAGAGAATAGGGAAGGATGTGTGAGTGAATTGTGGCTTCCCTTCCACCCCTGAAAGAGAAAACATTAGTACAATAGTATCTACCATGCTGAGATGTAATTTATTTGTAAATTTTATATCTGTAAATGCAAATTCAATTTCCACTCACCACTGTATCAGGTAACTGGAACAATAGTTAAGCTCACTGTCTCTCAACACTTTAAGACATGGTGCTTAATTAAACAGATCACTTTGTTTTTAACATGAGTTCTAGTCAACACAGAGCAGAACAATAATCGAAAACTGTATGTGATTTATAAGGTGATAAGAGGGGAGATTTAAGAGTGCTCATATCTGGAACAAGCTTTCTGTATTCTGCAATCCAATTTTTAAAGTCAAACTTTTATTCTTGATGATTATCAGACTATGTGTTCTAATTAATCTTTTATTAATCTGCAGCATTAATATCTTCTCAGTCACACTGGAATACTAAAAATCACACTCACAAGACAAAATATAAAACAAATTTTAGTGTTCCACATTGAAATTAGACTCCCACCCGTACATAAAAATAAATAAATACATTTTAATATATACATATATTTGTACAGCATAGCAAACTGAAAATTGAGATAAGCAGCAAATATTGTTCAAAGGAAACAACTTTAAAAGTACTTTTTATACATTACCTGTTTTTCATTTCCATTTTCTAAAAACTAGTGAATTAATAGATTCAGGTATCTAATTGTCCCTGACTGCAAAATCACTCATTTACATTTGCAGCACCACATACACAAAATAGTCACTACGTATCTCCTTTACAGGTCCCCATTTAACACGAATCTTTTTGATCTGATCACCAGTTAAGACTCTTAGATCCTCAAGTAAAGGAGACTCTATCATAACTCATCTACTCATATCAAACAGTAAATTTTTTAATCGGGTGCTATATTTTTCTTCCTTGTTCATGAGCAAAACTGATGAAGGTTTTCAGTATGCTGGGGAACACCACTGAATTCAAAGTAGAAGAACTCATTTAATCCAGGAATCAGTTTGGTGCAAAACTGATTTATTTAAAGTTCTAAAGTGATACTAAGAACTTTCAATTCCCATTAAATTCAGTTTACACCAATCCCTCAAGACTGGTCTCCCTTCAACATCTGTTAGCACAGATGTGTTTTCTAAAGCTGTTCCTGGCTTGTACAGTGTGAAACCCACCCACATGTGTTTTCCACAGTCACAGAAGATTCAAAACCAACATTAATCAAGGCAGTATATTACAAATACACAATCTGTGAGCAAATTTGCTAAAAAAAATCTGACATGCCTGGGCTACAGGGGCAGAATTTTCATCTTAAATTATTCTCTATATCCAGCTCTCATTAGCTGTACATCTTATAGCATGTTATTGCACTGGAGCAATTTCAGGGACTTCTGCCTGTTGTTACGAGTGTTATAACATTTCAACACTATTTGATTGTATTGCAGGGCTGTAATGTGATAGAAGTGAAGCCTTTCTCTTATTCTCCCACTAGAGGCCCAATTGGTGAGAGCATCAGCATGTGAATTCTGCCTCAATCAGCTGAGATCAGAATAAATATCCCCACTGCCACATCTCCATTGCCTTATTAGCATTGACAGGCATTAATCTACATTAATTTTAATGAGGTCCCTAAAATATCAGGCCTTTACCCATATTTCTGCAGCTTTCAGGTCAACCTGTTAATTTCAAAATTATCTGGGGCTATTTTAATAAAATCAGATGAGACCACCCCCTTTTGCAACTTTTAAGACCAAACGACCATTGTTCAAGCCTTCAAGATTTATCACTGCACAGTGTAATGAAGCACTGAAAGTATTTATTTTCCACATATTCTGATCTCAAATATTTGTATCTGCACAAGCTATAAAGGAACACCATTTAGAATACAATAATTCTGATATTTCCTTTTTTATGTATATTTTAATTTAAAAAGTTTCTCTGCATTTTTAAAGTACTAATGATACACTGAAACAGAGATAGCAGCTGTCATTTCAAGCACTGATTGCCATTAGATGGAAAAAATTACATTGACTTAAACACAAACAATGGGTGTATCTCACAGTGTTTTACTTCACTTTTGCATTTAAATTTCCTTCATGTTTTCACATTGATGTTGCCTGAAAACCCTCTTTTTCCCTCCTGTCTTGTTTTTTTTTTAATACAGAAAATAGAGAATCCTAATATTGATCCCTGTATCTGAGCCCATGAAATATGAATTTCCAGTTATTAAATTCCTGCAACATATCCTGTAACTTTTCCTTAGCTATCACTCTTCTCTCTAATACGTAAACCCTTATCATTGAGTGAGTTGGTTGTGGGCTGAATGTCCTCACACAAGAAACCCTAAGAGTCTCGCATATTTTCATGTATCCATTTGCTGGATTTCCTGATATAAAACTTCTGTTAGAGACCAAACACACAATTTGAGGAAAAAAGTTAGTTCAAACCACCAAGGGAAGCTGCATGGTATTTGTCAGTGGTGGTCCATTGTCTGATGGGACACTAATGAATTTTGTGTCTTTCCATCCTGTAAAACTGCAATTTTTCTAGAAAGCTGATGAAGTCGGAATTTCTAAGTGATTAAACAAGAATGGGCTAAAAATAGGATGAGGACGAAACCAGAAGGAAATTAATTAACATCTCTATTCTTTAGTGAGGAAATTCAGAAGTAAAGAGAACAGTTTTCAACAAGAGTTGTTTCTCCCATGCTGCCAATCAACACGAAAATAGGATGCAAGTCACAAAGCAAAGAATTCAAGGCAAATTACTTTGAATGCTCATTTAGTGTCATTTATTAATTGATAGGAGTGATAGAATGGAGTTAAGAGAGTCACTGAAATGGAAGATGAAGTGCAAATTATGTTCCAGTCAACCATGGGTTTTGATATCAAGGAAAAATTACACAGTGTATTCTTAAGAACCAATAACATAAACCAATTAAGACACTATAAACTTCTGCTGTATTATTAGACATAGTAAGCAGATGATAAAATCAACTCCTATGCAAATCAGTCACAAAACCCAGATTCTGTTGTATTCATTTTCAGTTTTTTATCTGGTGTCATTACCCACACTAGTAAATTAAAGATCTATTTATACATTATTTACCTCCAGATTACTATATAGTCACTGTGAAGTTCTTAATTGCTTATAGAAGCTTTTATTTGTACTAACTGCTACCTTTTTTTTGGCATAATTCCTTCACACTTTTAAAAGGAAGAGGAGGTGTGGGATAAATATATTTTTTTAAAAGCTGGATTTACACTAATCTGATCAGGACACGTAGTGCTTACATAATTTATTCTGAATCCATTTTCTTTTCAGAGCATTTAGTGTGCAATTAAAGCATTTTATCACCACGTTCTGTGTTTGCTGAATAAAAATAAGTAGGAATATGTTAGTGTATTAGTTATCTACCTTTATTACATCATATGCAAGGGAAAAAAACATAAAAATATTTTAACATTTAACCATATATGTATAATTATTTCAACTGCACGCTGTAATAATTATTCCTTACAGAGGAGTCGGATTGAATTACTGAAAACAATAAATAAAATTTCTATCTGCTATAACTCCACTGACTTTGATAGAATCTAAGCAGATATGTTAAGACGTCCAAAATATCTTAACAAAAACATTGAAGAGAATGCACGGAGTCAGGAAAGTTAAATGTGGAGAGAAAAATAATGCCAACAGTAGCTCTATAGATGGAAATGAGAAAATGAAATCCTAAATCTCTAACATTTACTGCGTATTACTTCATGTGTGTGTGTGAGAGCATATAGGAACTTCTCTGTGTTCCTGCGTGTACTTACAGAGGTTTTGAAGTTTTCTAGATCACAGATGTCAAATCAAATTTCTGGATAGTCCATCAGGCACTTTAGTTTATCAGCAGTGAGTTTCAAATAAATGCATTTACACCCTCTATCTCGTCCCATAAAAATATAACTTTCTCTTCCACCTTTCCCTATGGACTGTTACAAAAAATTATTCAGTTTTCCTGTACATGCCCCTTTGGTGGCTGGCTTTGTAGAACAGATCTACAGAGCAGCTTGAGAAAGAGACTGGGTGATGAGATTGGAACTACCCAAGTTTTTACTGAAGAATGTGGTCCATAAATGAAAGAACATGTGGAGTGGAGGCCACATATTGCTGAAGACTGGTCCAGATTTTTGAAAGCATAATTAGAGTAAACTAAACCTGAAACTCCTGTAGAAATGCGCATTTAACTTACCTGCCTCCATGCATTCTCCTCAATGTTTTTGTTAAGATATTTTGTTAAAGCCAAATTAATACAAAAATAATTTTTAAAATGAAAGAAATGCTTTTGCCACTTTAGGTCTTGGGAAATGAGGTTATGAGATTGCACTCTGTGCACACATGTGAACGTGTATATCCTTTCTTCCCTAATACTGTTTCAACACCCAGGGCCATGTCAGGCAGATTTGAAAGAGAGAACAGCTAAAAGGATATCAGACATTACACATAGCAAGATAGAAGAGGGAGTTCCCATTAGTGCCACTCTGTAGAAAAGCCTTCATTGCAAAAGCGCATCTTCGTTAGAAATCAGAGACTCTAAATAGCCCTCCAGGACCCAACACCATGGACCATTAATTCCATTGTTCACTAGTCCTGTAGCCTTTTTCTCTATGTATCTTATTGATAAGTTACTTTTTGATTGCTTTTGCATTTTTGGGTTTGAGGCAAAGCAGAGAAAGTATAACAGTTTCCTGAAAACTGCTGTAACTGGACTTTGAAATTCACACTTCACAAAAATCAGTAAAGTAAAGCAAAGCAGAAGTATCTCTTTGATTTGCCTGCTATTTGTTGTTGTTTTCCTGCAACACTGGGTTAGCAGGGAAGATACATAACCTATTTTTAATACTTATAGGCAGGAAATGGGGAAAAACAGAATTTTGAAACTGTAGTTCATGGACAGAGTGGGTAGCACAAATGGGGAGATAATTTATTTTGTGGAATTATGCTGTGATACATTTTAAATATATTTTACGCAAGCCTACTACTTCAACAGTAACCTGATTCAAGTGGGGTTTTTTTGAAATTTACCAATCTCTACACCACATACAAAACCTGTCTCACTGCCACTTTTCAAAATAATTGGGATGGAATAAGGAACCTAGTGTGGTTTTTATTAAAACATTCAGTTGAAGAGGAGGAAACAGAAGCCATTCCCTTCAGTTCACAGCAAGGTATTTAATGAATTGCTAGCTCTGGAAATATAGAAGCAACAGTTAGAAAAACTAATGAAGGTATCTCAGAGAAATATTGATTTGAATGATTTACTGAGCTGCAAAAAAGTCCCATTGAAATAAATTAGTGTTTGGAACTGTAATTACACATAAGAATGTGTAAATTTTACTGTCAGCAATAAAAACTGTTATAGTAATAAAATATATTGCAATTTTAATTACAACAGTAATTTTCTATTTACACCTAGGTGAATATGCAGAACAACCTATTCTTGGCCCAACCACCCTTTCCAACACTTGCACATCCAACACTCCATGTACATAGTCCTGAGATTTATTTATAATGCCCCTGTCTTCAGGAATGCTGAATAATATGCCACACTATAGTGCAGTGCATTAATCTGCTTGAATTAAAGACTCTGTTGGATAATTATAGAGGAAAGTTTATAAAATTTCTTTCTTCTTTAAATGGTTTCTTCTCCATTTATAGTCATTAAATTGTATTTATGGAATTTCTTCTACACAAGTTGTTTCAATTTAATGGAATTCTTTTATGTAATGGAAACGAGCAGCACATACGGTTTTAAATCTGATTTCCTTATTATCAGCAAATTCTGTTTCTTTTAAAAGTTCTTCTGAGAAGGTCATCAGAAGAAATCCAGGTTGAAAGTTTCTGGAGCTAAAGGATATTTTGCCATTCTAGTTCCCACTGATGATTATATACACAAGAAATCTCTTTCCCTCTCCAATCTCAAGCTGATTTACCATTTCAACAAGAGAACAGAGAATTTTTTATTCTGTAAAGCTCCAAGCCATAAAATCATGTTTCAGATGCTAGACAGTGTAACAGGTATTGTACAATGTATTGTTTTTGCAGTATTAGATCTGTCATTTGTTCTATAAAGACAGACTACATTGCTCAGATATTCAATATTTTGTGTTATCTGCAGTACTTAAATATAGTTAAATAGCTCAAAGGTTCTTCATCAGATAGTTTACTGAAATTAAACTCACTGAACTGAGAAGACTCTAAACCAACCCTCCACATTGTTTTAATAATAAATGGGTGCAGACACAGTAGTCTTTTGATGACCAGAAACTGCATTATTATTGCACAGAGGAAAAATTAAGTGTCAGAGCCCACACACCCAGCTGTGGACAAAATTTTGTGCTTCATATTCTGATACCATGTCCTTAATAAACCTTTGAAATTTTTACCCGGAAAGAAAAAAAATAACGTGGTGATAACTGTGGCCCTACATGATCAGAAATCTTTGTCATTCTTGGAGAGCATCTCTCCTGCTGTTTTCCATTACCTATCCACCACAGAGCCAAGTCTCGTGAATAGGGGCCAACTCAAATATGCTGTTATGAATATATTGCTTCTGCAGTAGAATAAACGTAGATTTTCAGTGATATTACATTTGTTTTATAATTTCTTTATCATTGTTTGCTTCAGACCCTCCGTCAGGATGCAGGTGCCTTAATGGAGGCAAGTCTGGTAATTTCTGGAGCCCCAAAACAGTATCAGAAAAAATACCTGGGCTTACTAGTCTGGGCAAGGTAAGATATTTTGTCTAATTCTTGGATCTGGGTGAAGTAATGGTGGGGACTTGACACAACAAAACTTAAGTATTAGCAGAGCCTCCCAAATTTCCCAGCTAGTCTCACTAGGTCTCTACGCAGCAATAGGGAAATAGTCTCCTCAGGTGAACAATTCCAGATTGTTTAAGCTCTTGCTCCAATTTCCTTCTGGGAAAGATTCTTTCTAGAGACACAGTTCAGACCAGAGACATTAGCTACATAATATTGCTATTGCAGGTTCAAAATAGAGTGGGAAGGAAATTATGACAGACTTAAATGCGACATCAGTGTTGGTCCCACTTCCTTTCACTAGCAACAATCCCAGCTCAGCTCAGTTCTGTCCAATGAGCAGGACAGAAGCTAAATAAAAGCTAAAGCAAAATACATGTCCCTCCTTCTACCCTTCTCTTGTCTCTGTGGTTTAATCTCTCCCTTTATCTAATTAAAAATCTTTCTGTGCTCACAGAGTGCAGAATCAAAATAAAGAGAGTGAAATTTAGACAAAGCACATTCATGATCTGGGTTGTTTGTCTTCTATTGAACTCTGTGTGTTACACAGGACTGAAGCTGTCTTGTGGACAGTTTTAATATGAAGCTGCAGAGGAAATGGGTTGTTGGAGACTAATGGAAGGTGTTGGCAGGATAAGAACTGGGTATTACATTGAGAAAGTAATGATGTGTAATTCAGAGATGAAAGAAAAACTTCACGGTTGAAAATAAGTCTACAATGTTTCAGTCTTTCCCGTGGTAAAAACCGCAGGTATCTGTGACCCTATCACAGCCCTCATGTTTCTGTTTAGAGGAAAAAAGTAACTAAATGCCAATTTCTGTCATAATTCTTTTGTTTGGAGCATTACTGTTGATTAAAAGATACATGGAAGAATTAATCAAACATAAACCATTGTTTGTTTGCTTGTGATAGATCTTTCATCCAAATATCTGTGCAAGATACTCTTTCTTATTTATGGGAATTCCCAGTTTTGTGAAGAGTCAGGTTAACCCCAGAAATGCCGTACATCAAAACTTTAATCTCAGCTATATTACCTTGGAGAGGGACTCCAGATATCAACAGGAATTGATGACTGACCACACATTATATTTTATAATTCCTTTAACAAGAATCTAAGAGTTATAAAACTTTCAGTGTAAAAGTTTATGCATTGGTGCTTCATGAGCTGCATGAAGGCAGCATATGTTGCCATAGCAATATATCAGATCTCTGATATAGCTTTTCACTTTCAGTATGAGTTGTTTGGTTTTGGTTTGGTTTTTAAATTTTTTTGTGTGCTAGTATGACAAAAACAGGAGTATATAAAGCGAAAACTACTCTACTTTCAAAATGGACAAAAAAAATCCCCTTTATAAAATATTTAATTAGCTCTGTAAACTTGGTAAACACTTATATTTTGCTTTTTTTCAGTCACATTCTCTCAAAACAATTGGAGATGTTGTAAATTAAAAGGATGATTTCACAATCAATAGACCTATATGAAAACATTTGATTACTCTAAATACTGGTTTCTCTTCCTATATTATTCAAACATAAAACCTTCCAAGCACCTTTTGGAAAGACCTAAAAAACCTGAAATATATTGACCAGTAAATTTAAAGGAGTAATCAGAAGCAACAATACAGGCAACAGAACATTGTTTTGACTGATTCTTTAAGACTTTTAAAGTACAGTAGTAGTGCTCATTTTGTTAAATGATTTAATTAATATTATTAGGTGAAATTATCACTCACAACAGAATATTTTATTAAAGTATTTCCTACAAATTTTTGTGAGGAAGGCAGAGATTATTCATTTGTGTAAATGTGAGAGTGATAAATTATTACTGACAAGTTGCTGCCAAGGTCAAAAATGTGCCTCTGTTTTGACATGCAAATATAGTGATACTGACCTGAAATGAGTGAGCTGAAAAACACAGCAAAATTGTGCAGTTTGTGTCCATCAAATTAATCCATCAGGGTTTCATCATGGTTTAAATTGGGAGTTTAAGTACTGCAGGGATTACGACTCTCACCATGCACTTAAAATTGATCCCATATATCTCATGGGATCACAGTGTTGTGTTATCCTCCACACCCAGAACCACTGCGCCCCTCATCTCCGCTACAGAAAAGATCATCCCTTGGCCCAAACCTCTTCTTCCAAAAGGGTGCCAAGTTCTTCACAAAGGTCTGGCCAAGAAACCACCAACCACTCCAAGCAGCTGCCATTCCAAAGTCCCTGTGATGGAGAGCAGGTGCCCCTGTGGCCCATGTTACAGCAGCTCTGTGTTAGCCAGGAGTGGTGCAGAGTGACAGAGGTCACTTACTGAAGGGGACCCACCCAGGATGGATTGGGTCCACCTGAACTGCAGCTGAGAGGATGCTGCAGAGTTGTAAAGAACGGTTCAGTGGGAAAATGAGCATTTAAAGGAGCAGCATGGAGAGCTAAACAGGGCTGGGTTGGAGGCTAAGGTGATGTGAGGCTGCAGTTAAAGCTGAGTTCTGAAGAAGCAGACTGGCTGTGAAGAAATTGAAGTCTCAGAAAACAGCAGATTCACAAACTAGAACTTGTCCCATTGTAGGCTGAAAAAGCAGCAACAGGCATGGGAAGAGGTTATGTATGCCCAGGAGTTTTCTGTCTTGGACCATGCTCCCATCCGGATAACTTCACAGAAAGGATGTTCACTCAAATCTCTCATGTCCTGTTCCCTGGAGAGGTCTCTACCAAGTCCTCCTGTAAGGTCTCAGTGTGATTGCCAGTCATTCCAGAAACAAAGTATGAATTCAGACAAAGTTTCCTGCTCATTGATATAGTCTAGAGACAGCTGAATAAGCTGAAATATACACTTTGTCTTCTGCAATTTTCTTCTGAGTTCACCCTTATGGACATGGGTAGCTATAAACTCTGTAAAACTGTAGTTTAATTTTAATCTATGTATTTGGCTTGTACGAAATACAGCTTTAATATTTCTTTATATGGATTTTTTTATTTGGAGGTTTTGCTGGTTTTGAGGAATGAGGGTAAGCTGGCTGTTCTGGGTGTGAATTTTACTATTTTACTTTTATCATTAGTTTTTGATAGCTATTGTATGACATGAAAATATTAATAAAAAGTGCAAGCTTCTTTCTGAAGTAAATAAGATTCTTAAAAGCATGTATTCTATGTCTACAAGTTGTCTTGCAAGTAGACCCTATTGTGCACATCATAGTCTTTTAGGATTTTGAATTTTCAGTCAGTTTTATTTGCTAGGAACACATACTACATTTGTATTTTTCAAACTAAGCAAGCCTACTAAAACTTCTATTTTTATCCCTTTCTTACAATTAACTTTACGTTGATCTCACAAGTTCAACAGAGTTTACAGGTATTTTTTGCTATAAGAAATGTCTCATAACACTGTATAGTGCTTGATAGAAATTAAAATTTAAGTTATTTCTATAATATCTATATCCCTTTCAGATTTTCCATTATATGTGTTGGCAAATTTTCAGCAGGTAGGTAAAAGGTATTTTGATATTCTGATGATTATGAATAAAGTTTTGAACAAAATAATTTCCTATTCCCTTCTGTTTTTAAAGACAGAGGTGCTTTTGTTATGTTTACTTCTGGAAATAAAGATGTCAAACTAACAGCTAAATAACATTTTTTTTCAGATAATTTCTTCTGGTTAGAGTAAAATTTATGAATACTCTACTATTATGAAGTACACTTTTCACTTCAGAGAGAATATAAACCTCTGCTCTGAAAAATAATATCCTCCCTACTCTGTAAATATTCCGGGAAGTCTGAAAAATTTATTTCTCTGCTTATGTGTTTGTTTGAACAAGTGTCTTTGATCCAGCAGGATCAGTATTTTTAGCTCATATAATTGCCAAATTACACATAATTTCTACACTCCTTTATCTGAGATAAAGCTCTAGCACCAGCACTCGAGAGTTCAACAAAGTAAAAAACCGTAAGAGTAACTGGCTCTCAAGAGTTGTTGCCAGTGGCTCAGCTGATAAAGAAAGATTGCACTTTCTTTTTTTTTTAATGTGTTCAGATGGAGCATCTCTTAGAGTTTAAGCTCCCAAAGGCAGCCTGTAATGTGGTAGAGTTCAAATTCTTCTAAGATTTTTCATTGCATTTTTCAGTACCTGAAGGCAATGTTTACACTGTTCTACTGTACCAGGCTCGGCAGCGCATTTGTTGGTGATGAGAAGTTGGGTTTGTTTTTTTTTTTTTCTTCATCCCTTATTTTTCTTTTTATTGCTTTGATTTGTTGGTGTGGGTTTTTTTCTTTGTTGTTTTCTTTTGCTGTTGTTGTTGCTGTTTATTACTAAACTACCTTTATCTCAACCCATGAGTTTTGTCAGTTTTACACTTCCAGTTCATTTCCCTCTCTCGCTGTGAGATGAATGAGTGGTTGTGTGGGGCTTACCTGCCTACCAGGCTCACACCAGAGCACCTACAAATGTCCTTTAACAAAAATGTTGCCCACAAAGACAGATTTTGAGACTGAATCCAATGGACACAGAGGGTTTTCCAGGGCCTTGACTGAAAGAAACAATTAGGTTTTCATAAACGGAAATACTATACTGTAATTTCTGCAATACTTTCACATCTGAGGAAGAAAGATGTTGTTTAAGAGAAGAATTTAAAGTAAGATGGTTTCTAAAGAATCTGACAGGCTTGCTATCACACAGGGAGTAAAATGCAGATGTTATTAAATAGGAAAAAAGATCTGGAGAACCTTATTTCATTACACTTCTGTTTCCCTCTGAGCTTTGCTAAGTTATACTGGGCCATCAAGGACATCAAGTGACATCAAATCACTTAAAGAAGTTTGGCACTGATGTTTCATCAGTCATCCCCCTCTCCTATTTTCTCTGCTAGAATAAGAATACATGATAACATAACTTATCAGTTACCCGAGGTTTAGTCTTTCTCTGTGTGATTCTTTTCTGGACTCAAAAAATTGGCCTTGACATAGAGGTCATGTTGATGGTACAGCAAAAGTATGCAAGAGAAAATATTTGGACCCCTGTGGTTAAGGTGAACATAACTTTAGTTGATGTGTGGAGAAGGAAAGAACATTCAGAATTTGGAAACATGCTGTTATTCATTTTATTTCACTTTTTTAACTAGTCTGAAGAGATATAACTGTGTTGTCACTCATTACTTTCTCAGAGGATGTCTTTCTTCCCTGTCACTGCCTTGGAGCTAAAATAAAATTGCCTGCTGTGTGATTCAGAAGCTTTTTCTACCTGTAGCAACAACAGTGTCACACAGATGCAAGATTATTAGAGGAGATATGTCTTCAAAGATGATATTTTGTTAAGCAATCACAGAATACAGAAAGGGTCAGGTTGGAGGGGACCACAATGGGGCATCTGGTCCAACCTCCCTGCTCAAGCAGGGCCATCCCAGAGCACAGGTCACAGGACTGTGTCCTCAAGGCCCTTGAACATCTCCAGTGAGGGAGACTCCACAGCCTCTCTGGGCAACCTGCTCCAGTGCATGGTCACCCACATAATTAAGAAATTCTTCCTCATATTCACGTGGAATGTTTCCAAACTCAGTATTTTGTTTCCAAAGATGAGCATTCAAATTCTGTTTCTGTAAGATCTCTCCCCTGCTCCACTTTCCTTTCTCCCAATCTGACTACAGGCTGCAGTCATCTCGTCCATCTTCTGGCCTTTTACAGGACAGCTGTGCCTTCCAGTCTGTAGGAAAGCCATGAATGGTGGCTGCCATTTGTGTTAAAGCTGCTGTGTCTTGAGAAAGCATTATCACTCAATTTTTTATTCTATTCTGCCTTGTTCTAGGAAGTATATATAGCCTGGCACACACGAATGATCCCCTAGGAAACATTTTGAACTCAGAACAGAAGACATTAACTAGTGGTCAATAATAATGAATCTTCCTTTACAGACTAGCATCTGTGCAGCAGCTGACAAAGGATTTTTCAAGATGGTTTTTAAATTTAAACTTAGTTGCAGGTTTTGGACATCCTGCTTGCTTAATATAAATGGATTTATGCTACTGAACATCTGTATCTTCTGTCTTCCCTTACTAGTACCAGTGAAAAACTTGTTTGGCAGTGTCGTCCATGGAGCTGCTGTATTCTGGCTCAGCACTGAGAGGCAACAGAACTAGGAGGATTCCCATTTCTGTCAGGAACATTTTCAGAGCAGTAATTATATTTCAGAGATGATATGTCACTTCTGAAATAAACACCCAGGACTAGCCCACACTTGCACTGGTGTTTTATTTTAGCTGGAATACCAGACATGGTCAGCCTTTATGGATGATTAAAGGCAAATGGGAGAGAATAAGAGAGGAAGATAAAGCCAAAGTACAAAGAGGTTTATTAGCCTTCTGGAAATGATCAGACCAGAGAAAAGTCATATTTCAATGCATCAAGAGATTGAGTATTTGAACTGTTGCTTTTGACTCAAAATTTTCACATCTCTGATCATCTCCTGGAGAGAAGAGGCAAGATGAGATGAGTAACTTGTATTTGGAAATGTAACAAGGTTCCTCTAACTGGGTTGTGTAGAAGTGCCCCCTCCCCTCTCCACTCGGGGTGGGGGAAGGGCTCTGGGAGTTTGAGTCATGGTTACACGGGGTTTCTTGGATCCCTGATGTTATCCTGTTCCTTATTGGCTATAGGTGTCCCCCCTCCCTGAAAATTGTGGTTGTCCTGTGATTCCTGGGTCTTTGGTAGTCAGTTGGTGCCTGACCTGGCTGCCATGTGGCCGGTCTGTGTCTCTCCTGGCTGCCATGCGGTCAGAGAAATAAAACATCCATGAATATCTACCAAAAATATTGTTCCTGATTCTTTCTATGGACAAAGCTGCCTTCAGGGAGGGCTGCAGGCGTACCCTGCTGCAACAGGGTTGCAGACTATTTGTATGAAGAAACCTGTTAAAACATCTGGAAGATCCTGAGTCTCACTGTGTGCTTCAGCAAGATGAAACTCAGGATTTCCCTAACATATCCATTCACACGGAGTTTCACCCTTTAGGGAAACTTGATATCCCTAAAGCACACTCTGAAACTAAACTGATAATAGCCCCTGAGCTGGACCAGTGCAACCAAGAGGAACTGGAAAGGTATACAGTGAATATGAGCTTCTGCACTTTTCATCTCTCAGGAGAATTATGCAGTCACATGATGACAAGAGAAAGCATCTCAGTTTTCAGGTCTCTACACTTTTTCTAATTGTAAAAAGATGTAGAAATTCTATGTTGTTCTTTGCACAGTGATATTTGAAGTCTGGAATGTAAATTTGCTGGCTTGACAGTTGCCTCATTAAATCTGAGTTTTCCTAATAACACACACACTCAAATATAGCTACTTTGATTCAAAAAATTTATGTTTTGTTTTGCAATAAATAATGTGGAGGAGCCATGCAAGTCGATTCATATCTATTACAATATCTTGTCATCCAGATTTTAATTTCTTCCATTCAGTGAAATATCTCAAATTTATCGTAACCATATATTTGTCAGAAAGCCAAGAAGTTTTCATGTCCTTTAGATGTAATGTCTGTACAATACAACTTATTCACAGCAAGTTAAATTCAAAGTAAAAAAAAAAATCAATTATAAATCTAAGTGTGGTGTGAAATCAAACACAGAAGCATATTTCCTCATAGCTTTATAATTAATGCTCACTTTTGTGACTATTTTCAACCTGAAAACTCTCAATTGTTAAGAAATTTAATGCTGCCTCATAATTTACAGCATGCTTATGCTGTTAATGTTCACTGATTATTTTGCTGGAAAAAGCACAGCTTTAATTTATTTGATTTATCACAAGAATTTTTTAAAATAAACATCCACAATTGATCTTCCTTCTGTTTAACATACAACTTCTTTAGGATACTGCAATCACTGGATAATATGGACATTTTAAAGAGTTCCGTGTCTATAAAATATCAGTCTTTCTGTCTGAGTGACCAGAAACTTTTATGACTCATATCTGTGTCTTCAAATATTCCATGAATATTTATGGTGAGAGATAGCTAGCAATAGCAGTACCCCACATACACAGAATTTTTTGTGATGTATTAAAAAATAGTCCTCAAGAAACAATGTGCAACATAGTGGAATTTTTCCTGTGTCCTTAGGGATGAAAGCAGAAGAGCTTGGAAAAGATTGGCCGAAAACTCTTGTGTCTTTCCTCACTTAGCTGGATTCAAACCCAATTATATTTTGCAGTGAATCTGTGAAGAACTTCACATCAACACCAAATTTCAAAGTTTCAACCATAAAGTCCCATGATTTTCTGCAGATTTTAAGTGTTTTTCTATGATTAAAATGCGGAGTTGCTAATTCACAGGCGCAGGAGCAAATTTGGGCACAGCTTGTCAAGACCTATTCAGTCACGAAAGGCAGTTTGGTACAGCATTTTGTGAGACCTAAGGCATGATGAGAGGAGTGGGAAGTTAACAGCTAGAGAGAATACGGCAAAAGAGATTGTTCATGCTCTTTGGAAAGTGGAAAGCAGCAGCAAGTGCAGGACAGACCTTGGAAAGTCTGCTGCAGGAAGGAATAGGGGATTGGAGGGAAGGGAGGGAAAGATCTCCTATGCAAGGTAAATATGAAATCAGCAAAATCCTGTCAAAGGAAGTCGTAGAAACATACCTAGTGGGAAAAAGCTACCGAAAGATGAAAAATGAGCTGATACATCAGCTGGGGTGAGAGCTGCTTGGGTGAGAGTATGCTGCTGCTAAAATAAAATAGTCCACTTGCTGTTGTTCTTTGAAGAACAGAACTGCTGAACAGGGTGGGGAAGCGGCTACTGAGGATCATCTATAATAAAAAAATAAATGTCACTGGTGTACCAAAATTCCAACACGTAAATTTTCTCACAACCCTTTTCTTTGACAAATCTGGAGTGATGTTTTTGGGGGCCAATATAGGATAAACTGCTTATTAGGTCCCTTGTCAGTCTTAGCCCACTCCTCAGCACTCCATACACAAAGGATGAATATATTTAATGCACACCTTTTGAACCCACTGTCTCTTTCCTGAGGTAAATCACACACAAGAGACAGCGGCAGCTACAGTTTTCTGATTATATACTGTCACTTTCCTCTTCCACAGGGAACTCTGAGAATGAAAAAAAGTTATAATTTAACATTTGTTGGTTATCAAAGAGAATACAGAAGATGCAGGCCTGTAGCTGGTTGCCATTCCCCAGACACTTAAAATCATTTCAACAACAAAGATGTCAGTAAGGTGGTGGGAACGTACAGATTGGCTTGCTCAGAAGGACATAAGAAGTTCATCTTAGCAGAGCAAAGCTTAGATCCTGACAAGAACAATATGCAAAACTGGAGGAACTGCTCCCAGCAGTGAGCTCCACTACTAGCTGCTGGGTAAGCGTGACAGACAGCTATGGGGCTGTTCAGGAAAAGAAACTCCAAAAATTTTTGCCTGAAATTGGCATGGGATGCCATGCTGAAAATCATTGCACAGCATTGTTTTTTCAGCCAGGTATATGTTCAACTTGAAAAAAAAAAGAATTCTAGCACTACAATACAGAATCCTGTTCTGAGAACCTGAAGCAATGCCAACAGCACTCTAAAAGACATTATCACCAATACTTCTGTCTCAGCTCAAATCTGGAGACAGCACTGGAGTAACTACAAACCCTCCTGACCTTTTAAATCCTTTTGTTATGAGGACAGAAACATAGACGGTCATTCATAGCTTTGGGCAGAAGATGAGATTTCGGTGGAAGTTACAAAAATATTCCGACACATGATTTGAAAAGTGAAACATCTCAGGGAAAACTATGCATATACATTATGAGTGGTCTGTTCCAGACAGTTGTGTGAATCTGAGACTAAGAAGGAAGTGACAGATTTTGAACTGTGAAGTACCTCACAAATACATATTTCCACTCTTTAGTTTACCATGCTTGTACTATCACTACACTACCAGATCAGTAGTAGATTAGCAATTTTCCAAGGAAAGTGAAGTCATATCCTTTAATTTGTGTAGTATCCCTGTGTATTTCTGTACAACTCAAACACTGAGTTCACAAATTAATTCCTCCTTCCTAGTAAACAATAAATTCCCCAGACAGTTTAAGAATTCAAAAATGTCTGAAGCAGAAACTTTTGTTTGGTAGCTTTGGCAGTGTCAGAATTGCAGGCATAATTCCATGAATATTCATATTCAAGTTTTAGAGCTCATAATTACTGAATAATAAAACAAATGAAATAACAAAACCCTGAGTAAGTCAAAATGGCAAATTTTGGTTTTAATATTGCCACAGCAATGATTTAATTCTCACTATAAAAAGGTATATTTAGAGCATAGATAATAATTTTTATTATATAATATTTACTAAAAACTACTTTTCTCTTTGTTATTCAGTCAGTCTTGTCAAAAAGAAATACACATAAGTCTTTGACCGTGGTGGAGAATTACACCTCAACTGGCAAGTTTCCATAACCAAAATCAGAAGAGCTTTTCAGTATTTCAGACATACTATGAAGTGCTATTTGTTAGACATACAAGGATAAATCAAAGGCCTTACACCAAAAGCCCAAACCTTTTCACCATATCTTCACAATACAGCCTCAGGTGTCTCCTCCTGTGCTGCATCCAGCTTTGGGATTCTGCTCATCCTAGAACCAAATCAATTCCTAAATATCTTATCTGACCCTTATTTATTCTCAGCTGGGAAGCTGCTACATGTTGATCTGGACTGACGCAAACTCTTAAGTGTTCTGTGAAACTACTCCTTTCTCTGGATTTCAGCATTTTTTTTATTGTCCTATCAATAATTTGTCTTACTGGAACCAGAACTATGAGACGGTTGCAAAATAAAGATATTCAGCTAAATAGAGTCTCATGAGATGAACTGCATGTGGAGTAAAATAGAGTCTAAAGAAATTTCAGGTGTTATGCTTAATTTTAATCCATTTCAGAGTGACTTTCTCTTATAAAAATTGAGATCCAAAGGGAAATATTATTTCTCCTATCACTTACTTTTAAATAGAAAATGTAATAAGTTATTTTACTGTTGATATTGTAAGTATGGAAAAAGACTTACATGATCTCAGTCAGTGCAGCCTCACTCTGCCAGGCCCCATAGGAACCTAGAAGACAAATTAATTAAACTTAACAAATAATAAGTTGTCTTTGTTAATTCAGAGGCATTTTAACAATTTCATTGCTTATGGAACTATTTGTAATTATAAAGAACTAATGAATATTTGGGTTTGAGAAATTATGTCAATTGAATTATCCCTTTAATTGCACTATCCCTTCAATTGCACAAGCTGTTATATTGTTTTAACGAAATGAGTGTTTCTTCCAAAAACAGTCTTGCTTAACTGGTGAATTAATGGTTTTGGTAGACAAAGTGATCTCTGTGACAGAAGCTTCTGACTCGGATGTCACCCTCATAGAACATGCGATCTGTGAAACAGAGCAGAAAAAAAAATAAACAGAGGACAAAAACACTTTCTGAAATGTTTATAGTTAGATGGCTTTTTGGAAAGCTATCACATACGACAGTAACATGATAGAAATATTAGCTGTCCTCATTTGAAAAATCCTACACATACATTTTCTCTACACACTGATTAACTCAAATTATTTCATATTAAATTATGTGCAATATCAAATCAACATAAACATATCTCCTGTGTCTTTCTAAGTATTTTAAAAATGTTTCAATTTGAATGGATTTAGTTGGTTTCTTCACCTAGTGCCGAATTTCTATGTAATGTCACTTATCAAATGAAATACCCATTTTCTACTTGATGATTTGGAAACTAGCATTTACCAACATATGTGTGTCCCTGTTCAATTTGTTGCTAAATGGCCAGCTCTTCTCCAGTTAGATAGTTAAATAGCCTAGATGTTTATATTTGTTTCCATTTTCCTCCATGACAACCACAAATCACCACTGTAAGTAAAAGCATATTGAAGTGATCAGTGTTATAATACACAACGCTTCTAGGTTATCAGTTAATTTATTTATGTTCTGTAGCAGTTAATCCTTGAGTATACAGAAGTATAGCATTTCATAACAAAAAAAAAAGAAAATTTGTCCTTTTGTCACTAGCTGGAAACATTTAAAGGATTGCACTCTCCTAAGTACCAGGTCCACAAAAATTTAGAATACTTCTGACATCTATCCTATCATAATTTCATGGCCATTCCTTTTGTAAACTGGTTTTAAAATGTCCATTTATGGGATTGATTTTTCCCTTTTAAAACAGCCAGCTGTGATAGGAATACCAGTCTTCTGCATCTCTGACTTGAAATGGTGATGCTTACTCAATGAAAGAACTAAAATGAAGTAAATCCTGTTTTATGTTCACACACAACAGACTTTAGGAGGAAAACACAGCTACTTTCTTTAATCTTCAGTTACAGGAAGATGAAAAGCAGGCATAGTTGGGCTGAGTGTCTCATGCTACCCCTTACCCAAGGGGTCACACTCCTTCCTCTCCATTGTCATCCTCTTCCCATGAACAAACATCATGAAAACAAATTCTTAAATGCCCATCTTAAGTGCAAGAAATCCTCTAGTAATGTTTGTTCCTCAGCTCTGTTCTTAGTGTAACTAGAACTAAGAAAATGCAAACCTTGGCCTTGGCTATCTCACCAGTTTGGGTGCCTTTCAAAATCTACCAGCCCTGCCCAAAACTCTCTCAGAACCAGACAGAAACTGATAACTTAACTGACTTATTTGATCTGGCTCTAAGAGCAAGTCAATAGCTGTCTCCCTTTACTGATTTGTGTGTTACTGATGCAAGAAGCAAAGGAAACACAGACAGAGCTACCAAAGGTCCCTTTGGATGTGGTAACTCCAGTGTTAGAGATGACACAGGTGCATCAGCCTCGTGCTGCCAGGTGTGTCCCAGCCAATGTGACTTTGTTGAGAAGCTGAGATAGATGGGGCTCCTTGGTCCCAAGCTGGCATTGTTTAGCAGCAAAAAATGGATCTACACACATGTAGACATATTGAACCAGTCACAGTTATGCTGAAAACTCCTACTACATCCCCATTGCCTGGCACCTTATATTGTCTCTTGCTTTCAGTCACTAACTGTGAGTCTGTGATAAAGGGAGTAGAAACAGGATGATAAAATTGGCATCCTTCAATGCATACATTCAGAAAATAATATTTTGACAGACAATTTGTTATTTCAGGACCCTCAATAGTGGTGGGAGAGCACAGTCTGCTTTTCACTCCCTTCACCCCAAAGATTACATGATGAAAAATCCAGAAACAAAAATCAGTAATTGCCAATCAAATACTTGATGGCCAGTAGGTGCTCACATTATCAATGTAGAGATGGACTACTTTGAGATTATAATATTTTTATGTACTAATATAAAATGAAGATAGTGAATAAAATTAATACTTTTTTATTTCCTGTTTCTCTAAGTATCTCTAATTCAGTGAACATTGCAGTGAAGTTCAGTATTTTTGTCATAGGAACAGCTGCTTTTTTGATGCCACCTACTCTATAGCCTCAGAGAGAAAAAAAAAGGAAAAAATAGAGAGAAAAAAACCCTCAAGGCAGTTCAACTGAGACATTTCATACACTAAATGAAATGAAAGATTTCCTGCTGTTATCCAAGTCATAAGAACCAGTGCACTGAGAGAGGGAGAGAGAGGAATTACAGTTTACTAAGTCCATACAATCTTACTAAAGAAAACAGTCCTAACATAGAGTACTTGTCTCTTTATCAAACACAAATATCTGAACTCTGCTTTCAGGAATAAGGTATTCAATCATCTGAGCTCAAAGTGATCTGTCAGTCAAAAGCTTTAATGGGCTGTAACATGGAATTTCCATTCTATGAGAATTTTAACATTTTTAATCATCATATGAACCAGAAGAAATTCTATATTCTTCATAGAAGAAAAGGTTTGTGAAATTTTACCTGTGCTTTACAAGATCAAACATTTTTGTAAAACTGACTATAATTGTGAGTTTTTCAACCCACCAGTGGAAACTGAGTTAAAGCTGACTAAAAATTAAAATAAAAAAACCCCTCAACCCTCATGAAAATTTAATTTTGTATTTGACATAGTGGACATATATTGACATCTTCTAATCTTATTTACAACTGCCACTACCCGCCCACTACATACAGAAAAGCAAATACAATTTGAAGAATCTACAGGAAGACATTAATGTCCTAGTAATGCTTGGAATAAAATTGTTTGGAAGAAAGAAGACAATTCAAAACACAGTGCCCTTTTAGACCAAGTCCTTCCACATGGAATATTTTCAATTGCAAATAGAAAATAGGAATTTTGGCTTTTCACTGCATCACAGAAAGACACTTTAACAAGGCGAGTCAAAAGTAAGATTGCAACGACCATCCCATAATGTTGGAGTAACTGGGTTTAGATCTTATAAGAATGAAGTCCAAAATTCCAGCAGTATTATTGTCAGTGAAAATATTTGATACCATTCTTTTTCAGCATCCTGTATTTTCTTGTCTTTGCATATTGTACCTTTTTCATTCCAGGCATTTCTCTACATGGTCATTGTAAACCCAGAATTCTCTTTATGTTTAAATGTTTTCTTCATGCAGGTTCTGCACTCCCATGTGGTCCTTCCTCACTTCTCTCCATGCAGCTCATGCTGCCTGCTCCAGCCAGTGCGACAGGATTGTTCCTCTAAAACTACAAATCACTGGAAATGAAATGAAATGAAATGAAATGAAATGAAATGAAATGAAATGAAATGAAATGAAATGAGGGGAGGGGAGAGGAAAGGAGAGGAGAGGAGAGGAGAGGAGAGGAGAGGAGAGGAGAGGAGAGGGCAAGATATAGCTACCATATCATATTGTTGGACTGGAAGGTCCGCAGGTATCCCTGAGGACTAAGTGCTTTTGGCAGATACAAAACAGCTTTTCAGATTAATGTTTAAGAGCCACTTATAGAGGGCACAGTGAAATTACACAGCCTCTCAAATTTTCAGTCCATTTAACAAAGTGCTCCCAGTTTCCATTTTATATCAGGTGAAACAACGAATATTGAACAAAATGTTAATCTCTATCTTGAGCTTTTTATTAATCTCTGTATTCAGAGCAGAGCATTTATAAACAAAGGCATCAGAAGAATGAAAAGCAATNCGACCATCCCATAATGTTGGAGTAACTGGGTTTAGATCTTATAAGAATGAAGTCCAAAATTCCAGCAGTATTATTGTCAGTGAAAATATTTGATACCATTCTTTTTCAGCAGCCTATATTTTCTTGTCTTTGCATATTGTACCTTTTTCATTCCAGGCATTTCTCTACATGGTCATTGTAAACCCAGAATTCTCTTTATGTTTAAATGTTTTCTTCATGCAGGTTCTGCACTCCCATGTGGTCCTTCCTCACTTCTCTCCATTCAGCTCATGCTGCCTGCTCCAGCCAGTGTGACAGGATTGTTCCTCTAAAACTACAAATCACTGGAAATGAAATGAAATGAAATGAAATGAAATGAAATGAAATGAAATGAAATGAAATGAAATGAAATGAAATGAAATGAAATGAAATGAAATGAGAGGAGAGGAGAGGAGAGGGCAAGATATAGCTACCATATCATATTGTTGGACTGGAAGGTCCGCAGGTATCCCTGAGGACTAAGTGCTTTTGGCAGATACAAAACAGCTTTTCAGATTAATGTTTAAGAGCCACTTATAGAGGGCACAGTGAAATTACACAGCCTCTCAAATTTTCAGTCCATTTAACAAAGTGCTCCCAGTTTCCATTTTATATCAGGTGAAACAATGAATATTGAACAAAATGTTAATCTCTATCTTGAGCTTTTTATTAATCTCTGTATTCAGAGCAGAGCATTTATAAACAAAGGCATCAGAAGAATGAAAAGCAATGTAGAGCCTTTGGCTTTGGACAACTCTTGTCCATTTAATTACTTTTCTCTTCTGAGTATATTTCAAGATGCTGTTGGATATTAAGAAAACAAGTGTTTATCTTCATGTTCCCAGTTTTCTCATTTTAGGAGACACTCTTCATCTCCTAAATATAAGTTCCTCTTTTATGACTAATATCTTTTTACCCCATCATAGAGTATAGCTTTGCAACTGTTTTTATAAAGAGCTCAAGTAGAAAAAAAAAAAAATCAAGCAAGATAAAGTGTGGTGAAAGATTCAGGGTGAAGAATCACTGTGGATCTGATTCTGCTGGAACAGGCAAAGAAAAGTGGCCATATGCCATAATATTTTCTCTTGCTTTTTTCCTGTAGTCTGGGTTTCAATCTATGCAGCAGAAAACCTGCCCAGTTTGTCAGTAAACTTGATGGTACCTTGTAGCCAGGATGTGGTCCCTAAGTCAACCTGACTTGCAGGACCAGACTGCCTGCTGGTATGAACCAGCATTGCTCCAATGGAGCTGTGTATTTCTCCAGTTCAGCATTTTCTAAAATTTTCTGATTAGAAAAATTTTAACTCCATGCAAAATTTCAATTCTATATAACAAGGACAATGTTTCAAGCTTTGCAAAAGAATGCGAAGTAGCATCACCGGGGGTACCATAAAACCTACATTCATACAAGAGACCTGATTACATGACTTAAATATTCCCTGCCTCTTGAAAGGATGAGTCCTGGGCACACATTGGCTTCTCTCCTCATCCACAGCCTGATTTAAGGTAGAGGTGTCATGCAGACTAGCCAGCTCCCTAGTCTGGATAGCTGGGGGAAATCAGGAAGCACGGTAGAGCAAGTCAAAAGCAAACGCTAAAATCTAAATCTAGAGCAAAATCTTTTGATTTATCGTCAGGAAACCATATAGTTTAAAGCAACCTGCAGACTTCCTGTAAGTTGGATGCATTAGGTGGGCCAAGAGATCATGAGAATTTAGAGTACCACCTGCCAAATTTTGCTTATCACCACCTTAGAGTATTTGTCGGTTTGTTCTTGTCTGCTGCTCATTTGTCAATAAACTTGCAAAACCAAAGAAATGCTCAGTCTGCTCAGGCCTTGTCAGCCAACCATTTGTAACCCATACAAGGCTGCATAGTCAGGAGAAAACTGCAAAACAAATAAAGGAATAAAAACACATCCTGAAAACAGAAAGTGTATCAAAAGCCTACAGGGCAAGACACTGTGCAAAAAACATGCTCAGAGAATAAAGTATCACATTATGAGGCAAGTGAACCGTTATTTGAGGGTTTTTATGTTTTCTTTCTCTTTTATTCAGAAAAAATAAATCTAACCCAGAAAATAAAGCTGTTTTCCCTAATTTCTGGTACATATGCACTGGCACAATGAAACAAAACAGATACACAAACACATGAATTAATTAGATAGCAGTGGAATTCCTGAAAATAGCCTTTATGTCATTTTAAGCACTCAGTGCAGGTCCAGACTTAAATGCGCACGCATGTACATGTGCATATAAAAATGTAGGAAAAAAAAAGGCAAATTTTTTTGAATAGGATTTCTCATCTGTGAAAATGGGCTGTCTGCATTTGCCTACTAAGAGGTTTGATTCAGATAATAGGTTAAAGTTCTTTACATTTATACTAGTAGAGCATTGTTGAGTTAAGGAAAGTAAAGGGGACAAAACTGAAACAGCTGAGAACTTCCCTACTGGCTTTGCTCAATATGAAATGTTTTCTCCATATAAGCCACTCTACATTATAAAATCTACAGTACACATGTGAAGAAACATTTTGTCCCAGATTTCCATTTTCTGTTCTTCAGTTTCTGGTTAATATTTCAGAATTTACTTGAAAGCCAGCTGTTTCTGAGATCTGCCCATAAAGCTCTCCTTTCGTTCTTTCTGGACTCATTTTGCAGAAGTTTCTTGGGCCAAGCACAACGAGAGATAATTCTTCATTGTTCTTCAAGTCACTATAAATAATAAGAATCATAAATATAATCATGTGTATAACTCAAGTCTGTAAGCACAGTAACTGTCGTGCCTTGCTGAAGCATCTGTCAATAAACATATTTAAAGCTTATTCAAAAGGTAGATGCTGAAAAATAGCCCATATTTGGCAGTTTAGATAATAATTCAGTTTTCTGGATTTCCCTGTGGAACGTGTGGAGTCCATTTTGTGTCTCTTCAGTTAAAGCTTACTCGTTTTTATATCACTTCCCAAATGATCAAAGCTGGAGGAAAAGCTTTTAGTCCTACAGAGGATAAGGAAGCTCATATTTTATCTGACTCTTCATGATGGAACTCCATGCTCAAACTGATCTAATTTTCTTGGATATAGCAAGAAGGAAAATACCTCAGAATCAGCACTAGGAAACTTCTGCATCACTGGAGAAGAAGAAAGTTAAATGTGATTGGAGAAAAAGATTATTTATGATTTTAGGTATTTAATTCCTTATTTATTAATATTTTCATTTTGACAGTTTGTAAGAATATGACATTAATGAGAAACATTTGGGTAAAGAAAATAGTCTGTATTTTCTAAAGGACTGGAAAAAAACAAATTGTGTTTTAATAGTGCCTAGCTCTGGGAGTTTCTATTTTAAACTTCAGATTAAGGGTGAAAGTGGAAACAGAGAGTTCAGCTGTCATTTGAAACTCTTGTTTGTTTTTTTTTAATATTCCATGATAATTTACTTTAAAAGATTTAAAACTATTTCTTGTGTCAGATGGTATTCATTTGAACAGGAACATATCACTGGTTATGAGCAGTATGAAGTACATCACAGCCACCATCACATCCATACAATAATTTTCATTGTGGAAGCTCAGCAGGCTGGATGAAAAGGAATTTCCATTGGTAGATATAAGCTGGCTGTTATTAATTATCTCTCTGCCCCACATATATTTGGAAATTAATTCTGTGAAAATGTGCTCTATGATCTTTCCAGAAAGTTAGGTAAGGCTGACTGTCCTTTCTGATTTCATCCAAATATCAGAGCAACGTATGCATATAATCTTTGCTGGTGCTTATTCACACCTAATATGCACTTCCACTTTCCTTTTGAATTCAGAATCCTCTGACAAAATTCCCAGTGTTCCTCCAAAACAGGATAAACTTTTCCTAATCTTCAAATCAGTTTTTCTCATAAACAACCCCTAGCTTTCCAGTGTACTTTTCTCCTTGGCTGATTTCCCCACAGGTATTCTGTGTAGCAGCCTCCAGAATAGCAGAGAGTCTCATATCCCACAGCTCAGAGCCCTAACTCTGCTGTTTATGTGCCCAGTTTTCCTCTGAGTCCTGAACTCCACCATTTTCTGGCTGCTGCAATCTACCCCGTCTGTGACCACATTTGTCATTCTTCCCTGGTTGTGAGCATTAGGCAAACAGAGTTTACTCCTGTTCAACCTCTCTAGCCCCTTTTCATTAGGAAATTTCACCAATACAATTCAGAAACTGCTGAGATTGCTGCACAAAGCCATGCTGCACTCTTGGAAGTTGGCAGTGTGGGTGTCATCTCCCATAAAGACCTTTCCAATAATTCTTTGTGAAACACAAACCCACTTCAGGCAGTTTGGAGCATATCCTAGTGATGATACCCCTGAAATTGCTTCCATCTAATATTGGTCAGGTCTTGCCTGATATATCTGCCTGATATATCTCCTATCCACTGGAGCTCAGTGCAGTCAAGTCCTGCCTTTCCATAGAGGACAACTTCCCTTCCAGTTTTTATTGCTCATCTCTTTCAGAGAGCCTGTCTCCACCAAGGTACCCATGGCACCCGTCACATCCTAACCCTGTGACTGCACATGGGCTTCCAGTTCTTCTTCTTTCCAGTCTTTCCAGAAAGACATGAGACAAGCCTCCCTTTAGAACAGACAATAAAACTACACAAATATGAGTTTTTACTTGAAAACACAGCACGTGCATTACTTATCTGTAAGATGTTAACTGACAACAAAGATGAACTTCACATATCAGTCAATGACAATAGTCTTAAAAAATAGCAAAGACAGTATGGATATTATTTTGTTTCCAATTTTATTTAACCTCCCTTCATATTCTAATTCCAATATTTGTTTATAGTGTCAATTTTCTATCCAGAGATATATTATCTTATATAATCCAGAGTATGTGGAACAGGATAAGATACTGAAGATGTCCTGAAAACAAAAGTATATTTTTGCATGTTTTTATTTCATATTAAAATATTTTTCTCAGCTTATAAAATAAATTTTTCAACTTCAGTCTAGTATCTGGAAAAAATAAGTCATCCACAATCATCCGCAACACAGAATATAAATCAAGAATGGAAAGGGGAAAAGAAGGGATTCTTAAAGCTTTTATAATGAGTTGCTAGAAAATGTCATGCTATTGCTAAAGGAAGGTTTTCTAAACTAGCTGCACTTACAGTTTTCCAGCTACAAATCAAAGGAAATCAAGGAAGTCAGTCCCTAAGTAGCAGCCTCGGTGCAAGCAAGGAACAACAACATTAATATCAGGAGGATAATCTTGATATTAATTTTTTATATGATAGATAAGAAACAAATCTCAAAAGTGGAAAAAAGAGTGCTCATAACCAAAGTAATTTTTCAGTATTCTGGTTTCTTTTCTTCTTGGTATTTATCAGTAGAAGACTGAGTAAATGTACCTCCATGGGTTATTAAGTGGGAATATTTAGAATGGTCGAATGTCATACGTCCTTATTGCTTTTAGCTGCTGTACCTTATTTACTTCCTTTCTTCCAATGTCTTGTATTCAATGAAAAGAAAGGGAAAGCTAAGGAGATATTCTTAATCTTCTGTATTTGAATAGCTTTATGCTTGTAAATAAGATAATTAGTGTTTGCTTTTCATATGTTTTACAATGTAAAAGGAGCTATTAATATTTAGAAAATAGTGTATTTAAAATAATTGGTTATTTCCTGTGCAGATACCATTGATACTAATACTTGACATTACATTCATTCCCATGGCAATCAGTTGTTACAGCAATATATGCAGGCAACAAAATCTCACAGAGAGAGAACTGGCAAAAGTCCAATCAGCTTCTTTGCAGAGTGCAGAAATCAGTTAAGAAAAATAGCAATTCAGCTTCTTGAATTTTCAGTTACAGAGTGCTATATGTCATAAATCTTATCAGAAGATACTGATAAATACATATATATATATATACATCTGTGTATAACTGAACCATCAGATTGCTATGTACAACTGCTTAGGTAACGTAGTCAACAAGTGGCTTCAATGCATTTATCTGTGGCTCTGCCAGAAACAGGATCTTAAAGTATAAATTAGTTTGAAGACCTAGGAGAAGTGTATGTGTTATTTAAATGGGAGCAGAACACAGAGATATACCCTCAAAACCAATTTTTAATCTGTTTTCAAGTGCCCAAGTGTAGTAAGCAAAGTCGTAAACTGTCACACATAATTTGCTGAAAGTAATTTTCACCAGCTCTACCGTACATTTTGTTCTGCTGTCAGTTGACCTGCTCATTCATACAGACTCCTGCCATCCAGCCCACATTTGCACATTAAGTCCGTATGTGAAGTTATAAACCCTTGCAAACTCTAAGAAATACATATTTCTTCAAAACAATGCAGATAGGAGGAGGATCACCAGCTGTTGTCACTGGATCAAGGTTTAAGACATTAGTCTTGGCTCTCAAAGAATGAAATATCTGTATAGCTGGATATCCATAAAATTCATCTAAAGTTTTAGGAACCAGATCCTGACTTCTAACTCCCAAGCATTACAAAGTTTATGATACATAAATGGTATAAATGCTACCACTCTGCTCCAAAATGGAGCAAAGATGTTTAAACAAGTTAATTACATTTCTTTGATTTGATTCTCTTCAAGAATTTCATTTCTATATGAAGCTGAAATTTAGTTTGAACATTCTGTTGGTTAACTTATTTATTTAAAGTATGGTGAGTCCATGGTGATCTTAAAGTAGGGAATGAATAATAAATGAATGCAGATCAGTCTAATGTATTCTCTCAATGTTATTGATGGAGGTAGCAAAGCATTTTTACCTTTGTAGGCATAAAATTCTTTTAGAGAACTGTTAATTCTTGCAGATTCTCTTTTTTAAAAGTGCAGTTTTGGATAATTTTAGTTATAACCATTTTACATGCATCCACTTTTATCAAATGCCCTCCTATCTACTCCTGAAGGTGAGGGATTTATATTTTCATGCTGTAAAGCTGAACAATCTGCTAGCAATGGTGGAGATAATCAGCTGCTTCTCTGATAGCCAGCCACACGCACTGAATTTTATTAATATGCCAATGAAAAGGTATCTCCCTGTTCTGAGGAAAAGAAGTGAGTCTACTGATAAGTTAAATATGACTCCTGGAGCCTAATCTCTTTCACATAGAACAGTAGCCTGATATTGTGGTAAAAAAAAAAAAATCTCCCTTTCAAAACAGAAAATTTTGTTGGACTAGCAAATCATGGCAATGGACATTAGATTTTACAGCAGTGAGTCCAGCATGCCAATGGTTTTTTGGAGGAAAGATGAGTAGCCACTGAATTTAATAATCACACCATCTGGAATCACACAGTCACGGAATATTCTGAGTTGGAAGTTGAAGTTCAAGTCCCGGCCCTGCACAAGATGATCCTCAAGAATCACACCGTGTGCCAGAGAGCATTGCCCAAATGTTTCTCGAACTCTTTCCGGCTTGGTGCTCTGACCGCTGCCCTGGGGAGCCTGTTCCAGTGCCCAACCACCCTCTGAGTGAAGAACATTTTCCTGATACCCAAACTAAACCTCCCCTGACACAACTTTGGGCCATTCCCTTGGGTCCAATCACGGGTTATCACAGAGAAGAGATCAGTGCCTGCCCCTTCTCTTCCCCTCATGAGGAAGTTGTAACTGCAGTGAGGTCTCCCATCAATCTCCTCCAGGGTGAACAGACCTGTAGTTCTCTTATCGCATGTCCCGGAGCTGAGCGGAGGGAGAGGGAGACGCAGCAGGCAGGGAGATCCAGCAAGAAGTGATTTATTTAATTATTTACAGCTCTTTTATAGGATATGTTTCTCATGGTTTAATTAATCAATTTCTAACCACCCATCTGGAGTGAATGGTCAAACTACATTCCAAATATTTTCCTTACTTGTACTCTAAACAATATGCAGATGTCCTATAGTTTACAAAGTCTACTGATAGCTTCTGTGAGAAAGAGAACTTTCTCACAGGATTAGAGAAAAGCAAGAAAAGTTCTTGCAAGCAGCAATTTTCATACTCACACAGATCAGGTGACCCCAACAGCTCCTCACACAGCTTTCCCTCCAGACCCTTCAGCATCACTATAAAATGAAATGAAGATATACAGCAAAGAAGAGTGGATGGCAGGAAAGACTACAAAAAGGGCAAATCTCATATTGTATATTAACACAATGAAGTCAATAAAAGCAAAAACTTTTTGTTTCAATAGCAAATTATATCACATAAGACATCTATTTCCTCATGCTAGTTTATAATCTCTGTAAATGTTTTCTTGCTTTTTTGTTTCAGTTTTTTTTAACTGTCCAAATAACCAACTATTTTCAAGAGACCAGTTTCAGAAAATTTTACTTTTCATTGTTTGTTAAATTTCTTTTCCTATTCCATTTTCAAAACCCCTTTGTCCAGCTGAGGAAACACCACCTCTGTGTTCCTTCCATGTACTCGGAATGGAATTTTGTCCAAATCAAAACCGGGTGCAGGCTGACATAGTAGTATGGCACTTTGCATAAATCTTTTTATGTTAATTACTTTTTTTTTAATTTATTCAGATTCATTGACTGAGTTTCTGCCCAATATCAGGTTTCCAGGTCTTCACTTAGAAATTCTTTCTCTAATATAGGAATTCAGTCTTCACTGAACCATCTACATGTTTTTATCAAGGAAATGTCATGGTAAACATTTGTACCTGTGTTTTATAGACTACACTCAAAGCTCATGGTAACTCTTATTAAACATTGCTACTTGTAGAGCAGTACAAAGCCTGACAAATTCCCTTCACAGGGCTATGCCAATATGGTATTTAGTTGTGATCCAGACAGGACGGCATCCCCGGAGCTTTACTATACTTCCTGGATTCAATAGAATGAAAGACGTTATTGATCTGGAAACCTGTGCTTCCTCAGAATCTTGAATTTGTCCAGGGAGAGCCTCAAGCATTTTCGAGCTGCAGGAGAAGATCTACAAATGTCACAATATAAGCACAGAGGGATGAGTTATGTTCTGCAAAAATTTAGATGCTGAATTTTCAAGGATATGATGGTGACAATTTCTCCCATACCACAACACTACTCAGAAAGAAAGAACATCTTTTCTTTATTGGTTTATAAGAGTGGTAATAGAAGGATCTCTTTTTTTCATTTGGATAAGAGTCTTCTTTAATAATGAGCTTGTTTTCCTTTGTAAAATACTAAGTTCATTGATCTAATAAATTATGGTTACAGACAAAACCAAGTTCTAATCAGCAGTAAGAAACAATTTAGAAATATGGAATTATCATGTGATCCACCATTTAGAAAAAAACACACATGTAAGCCACTAAGTAAGCAGTGCAAATAAGAATGTTGGTCTTTTCACCAGCAGACACTACTACAGAAATGTATGTAATACAGAAATGTATTGTCAAAGGATACATGAGCTCCCACAGTGATGGTACTTCTAACTCTGCTGGCATGTTAAAATTTGGTGATCTCCATATCTCTCTCTTCTTTTTCATACTTTGAACACATGCATACCCTTCAGAACTGAAATGTTCCCTATAGTGGCATAACATTCAGCAATACTCATGCAAAACACACGGAGATAAGACACTCGCTTGTTTAGTATGCTTGGGTCTTATTTTAGCAGAGCAAAACTGACTGCATCTGGATGAAGATGCTATGCAAATATTTAAGCATACCTGTTGAAAGAAATATATCTGTGAGTTCCCAGATTAAAACTGTTTAACCCAGTTAAACTTGGTTCACCCTTTCCCCCTCTTCTATTTCCTTGTTGTGCTGTCGCCCTCAACTAATGACAGTGTGCTGGTCACAAATGAGACAAGGTTTGTGCCCAAACCAGGCGCTTGTCTTTGCATTTTGCACAACAGCACTTGGAGGGTTATGTAATTATTAGGACACTATCAAAAAATTATCCCTGTTTCCTGTTATGTGGCTGTGAAAACTGTTGCCAGCCTGTCACAACACAGAGGCAGTCAATGACATGTGCATTAATGTGAGTGCTGCACATCACAGATCTTCACTTCAGCCTAACATGGGAAAGGCACTAGCAGAGAGTATTTGCACCTTGGAGAATGGCAAGTCTAAGAGGAATTTTAAATCCAAGACAAACTTTTCCACATACTTCAAAGACACAGTTCATTTCAAATGCCACTTATGGGCATCTGAATTATACATCTAGCATGCATAATTATTGCATGGGATATGCTATAGTTATCTTTTAGCTATAGTCAATTTTAAATCACGTCATCTTATTTATGAATTTGTCAAAATAATAATCATATTTTGTAAAATAGTATTCCCTGAATTAATTTTCTGTCGTTATTTCTGCACTCATACTCTTGGCCTTTCCTAGCCCTGTTCTAGACTCGGCACTGGTGTATAATTCTCTTTTTATGAAAGGTTGGAAGTTGCAGGATCTCTTATTTTTAGAAGCCCACCAAGGATTTTAAATTACAAAATCCCTTAATAGTGTACAGTTTCTTCTGAAGTCTTTGGATATCATAATGTTCCATAGCTAGAACTGTATTAATGTTTTAAGGAAATCAAAATTTTGAAAATGTCTATTAACTGGTTTTTCTACTTTTGAGCCTTATATTTAATAAATTTCAGCTTCTTTTTCAGCAGTTAATAAATCTCTTGCTAAAATCAGGAGAATAAGAAATTTATAAGAAATTTTTATTCTAATAAAATAAGTTGGTCACTTGCAACACAAATCCAATGAATGGTTGCAGGACAAATCACTTTCTATATTACATGTTCTTTGGATTGCTTCAGAGCCTCCCCACCTGTGTAAGGTAGAAACCTTCCCTTCCGCCCAGCCAGGTGAGTTGTGAAAGCACACAAATCTCAGCTGAAGCTGTATCTGGTGAACCACAACCCCTCTTTCTCCTAAACTGTCTCTGAGGTCTGTTTGATGGACACAGAGGTCAGGATAGTGTCTAAACTTACTCTGTCTTGATAACCAAGGTAGGGGGTATTTGGCAGCTGGAACTTCTCCCTCTGACCAAGATCACAGCCTGAAAATTTTGTTTCTGATGCCAAGTGATATGCACCATGATGTCATACCTTCTTATTGAGCGATGAGGTAATTTTACATACCAAGATAGTAATAAGGTTCATTAAAAGCATAATTTCTTTTACACTCTGTCCCTCATAAGATTGGTAACAATTTTATTTGACACGTGCTGTTATGATGTCAGAGAACCAGACTCCATGGCTCAGGAGATCCATTCCTGGCCTGTCCCACTCCACTTATAGAGACAGACTATAGCTGACTTTCAAACAGTAAGGTCACTAGGTATTTATATTCTGCAGACCTTCTATTGCTTTAATTACAGGTGTGCTTAAAACATTAGCTTTCTTATCCTTACATTGTCACTGTGCAGTTCAGAATCTACATGTGAACAGGTTCAGTCACACATTCCCTCATTTCAAAGAAAAAATTTAATTTATTTTTTGTGAATTCTGTATCTTTACAATATTTTAATAATACTTCAAAATTCATGCAAATAGAATCATAGTCTTATCAGTACCAAATCTATAAAGTTATTTATTCATTTGGTACTGGGATAGACAGACTGAAAGTGGGCAATTCACAGAAAACAATTCTTTCTCCATCCACCCTCTCACACCAAATATAATAAATGAAATTTTTTAAAAGGAAGAAAAATATATAGTTTGTAACTCCTGAAACTTAATAGACAGCTCCAGAAGCACATTAGTATCAGCTTCATGTGGCAGTAGGATCCCCGATATTATCAAACTGAGAAGCTGATAAATTTATAGACCTCTGCATGTTTAGTCTTTTATCTTATTCCGTTACTACCTATTTGCTTTTGTAACATGCACATACTCCATTTTCCTTAGAACAAGTAGGAATCCTACAGAGCTGTAACAAAAATTACAAAAAAAAATTGCATCAAAAACCATTTAGAAGAGAGAAACATTTTGCTGCAGTCTAAAAGGTGAGTGGCCATACACAGCGAAGAGCCGGAGATCTGCATGCCTGAGTACCTGCTACCTAGAGCAGTGACTGCTATCATGCACCACATAGTACAATTGCTATGCTGGTTTTAGGCTTTTATGAAAGAAAATGCTTCATTTGATATTATACATTTAAACCTGTCCAAAATACACAGATTTTTTTAATCTGTGTTGGGAATTAACTTTTCTGCTTATTCCTACTGACAGGAAGCCGTAGGGCAGGCTGCTTTGTAGGGGCAGTGGAACAAGGGAGCAGGTGTAAGAGCAGATGCACTGGTCTCACTTCCCACCCACCAGTGCCCAATAAAGCCAGCAGAGACTGGGGCTGCTGGGGTCAGCCCAGAGCCCAGAGCAAGTCCAAAATGATGAGGCACGTCCCAGGTACAAAAATTACAGCACATCTGGTCTGAAGTCACCTCCAAATCAACAAGGTACCTGGCTAAGAATGGCATAGCTGCACCACAGTTGAAATGTAGCTCTGGTGGGACCCAGGGTGAAAGCCACTGCTTAAAAGCAGTTCCTAAGTGAAGATGGAGAGCTCCTGCTGAGACCTTACCAGCAGAATTTTCTTGAAGAGCACGTTTCACAAAATGGGACTCCCACACCGTCATTTAGGTCTGCCCTGAAACTCCTGGAGGGCGGGCATGTGCTCAGGGCCCTGACGTCTCTCTGCTCTGCACAGCCGTGAAAGACAGAAATTCAATGAGTGCTTCTTACTTCTTTCAGCTTTCCAGTTCTTTATGCTTTCCACACAACAGAGCATGGACTTCAGAAGATATTGGTTTTCAGTCTCCTGTAATAAAGTGAAGAAGATGCAACAAATTCTTAAGCCTTTCTGTGCACTACTAGTTTTCATCACGCATGTCTTTTCATATCAGTTCACTAAAACAGGACATTCAGAAGTATTTGATGAAAAGACCTGGCACATTCCCACTTAGAGGGAAATCTTTCTGATTAGGCTTATGAAATAGTCAGAAAGGAGATGAAAGAGTAACAGATTTTTGGGAGATACTGTTTGGAAAATTCGTTTTCTAAACTAGAAAAGTTTATCAGTAGATTAGATTAGTTTGGCAAAGGCAAAGAATGGAATAAAAGTTTGAGGGGTAACTAAAATGGTTTACAGGAAATATTTGAAGTAAAATAGTGAAAATTGCAGGGTAAGCAACAAAGGCCATAGAAGCACATGGGTTGTTACTCTACGATCTTGTGTCGTAGGGGGAAAACTGGCTCAGGAGGAGAAATGACAGGAAGCAATGTGACTCTTCAGCTTCAGTGGTGAAGTACCAGATCCTGCAGTGCCATGCAAGGAGTGTGTTTGCACACAGACAGGCCTGCGGCTGTTTTTCTCCCACAGAAAAAAACCTCACACACCTTCAAGTGAAGGAAGATATCTGTGAACAATGCAGAACCTTGAACAATGGCAGTAGGGAAACACAGCCAAATACTTAAGCTATAACAGTAAATAATAATGGGTCTATAGGTTGATTCTGAGCCTCTTAAATCACTCTTGTGTCAGCAGGATCTATAGGTTGATATTTTTATATGGAACTTCAAGAAGCTTGATTGTGGACTCCTGGCAATCAAGTCCTGTGATTCTTAGTTGGAAGGTTTATTGTCCAGCTTTTAAGTAGATCAATTGCTTTCAGAAAGCTTTCAAAGTAGTACAAACACAGGTCCTAGGAATCTTTTGTTCCTCAAATCCAGGAACTTCCTTTCTGATTCATACAGTTTGTAAAGAGCAGCATAGGTTCTGATCTTAGTTCTTATACAACTTAAAGTACCTCCAGACTCTTTAATGGGGTTGCTTCAGATAGAAATTGCTGGCAGTAAGACTGAAAGGAAAACGTGTTATTATATTTCTTCCTTCATAAGGCAAAAGGAAAATATGAAACTGTACTTAAACCGAAGTTTGCAGGTTCTGTTAAAGGCCCTCAAGATAAGACTGTGCGTCCATTATTCCAGTTAAAAGTATTATCTATCTTACCATTTTGGGTAGGTAGTTCAGAAGGAAGCTAGCCTTCACTTAGCTATGTCATCATGAAATGAATGCCTTAATCATTTTCTTCAGTTATATGGAAAAAGTGTAAAGGGTTTAACTTTATAACAGTACATTCCTATATAGGAAATGAAGAACTTTTCCCTCCAGATTTTGTTTCAGTAGGGTATTTTTCAGAGAACTCAGCAGGCAGTCTGTTTTAATGAGAAGGGCTCTAAAATAATGTTAACAGAATTAGTATAACTACAAGACAATTTATGCCTAAAATGTAGTAGATTTATGCAAATTTTAAAGTTTTAAAATATTTCAAATATTAAAATATATTTTAAAAGAAAAAAGTATTATATTTTTCTCTATATAGACAGTTATGCTGAAATCTATAAAAACTCCTAATCCAATGCTTCAGAAATGGTGTCAGTAGCAATTTTTCAAGGCAAAGGTAGGATAAGGGTGTTATACATAGGATTCTTAGCAAGAAACTGTTTTAAATAACTTTTGTCCTATGTAGCTGTGCATTACATCAGATTAATTCTTTTACTGTAGCAGATAAGGTCCTCCTTTGTCTTTTTTGGGGGCACTTCAGTGGTCAGGTCTCGTGATGTTTTTCATTGTGACATGCAGTAGTACAAGAGTGTGCATCAGTTGTGCCAGCCAGGGACTTCCTGCTGGGCATTCCCAGCACTTTTACCCAGCAGGCCTGGCTGAGAGGGACACCTGTGGTTATTCCATCATATGGGGTATGCTCAGTTGCACACCTACATCATACACCCAAAATACTTGAACAGAGAGTATTTTGGCTATTTCAAACTTAGTTTTGATAGCAATTTACTGACTGTAGTGATGCCATAATGAT
>VYXC01011976.1:0-125154 GCA_013397175.1 Platysteira castanea | reverse complement strand
GTAGTCAGCATGGCTTCACCAGAGTGAAGTCATGGATGGATGAACAGTCAGGGAGGTGGATTGAAAACTGGCTGAATGGCTGGCCCCAGAGGAGACGAACAGTGGCATAAAGTCTAGTTGGAGGCCAGTGACTGGTGGTGTGCCTCAAGGATCAGTACTGGAGCCATTCCTGTTTAATATTCTTCATTAATGATCTGGATGATGGGACACAGTGCAACTTTTCAAGTGCCAAATTGGGAGGAATGGCTGATACGCCAGAGGGTGGTGCTGGCATCTGGAGGGATCATGACACACTGGTGAAATGGGCTGCCAAGAGCCTCATGAAGTTCAGCAAAGGGAACTTTGAAGGCCTGCACCTAGAGAAGAACCAGCCCAGGTACCGAAATGTGCTGTGAGCCACACAGGAGGAAAGTAGCTTGGCAGAAAGTGACTTGGGGTAGACACCACGTGGAATGTGAGCCAGCCATCCTTCCCCTTTATTAAGTGCTGTGAGGCCATCTCAACAGTATTTGGTCCTGTTCTGGGCTTCTCAGTACAAAACAGATGTGGACATTCTGGAGGCAGCTCAACAAATGCCCACACGAATGATTAAGNCACAAGAATGATTAAGGGACTAGAGCATCCAATTGATGCCTTTTTGGGACTACTTAAAAACAGAAGCTAGACAAAATTAAGAGAATAAAAGCGGTTATATTTATTGAAGGGCCTTCAGGTACATTTAGGGTAGATGAAGTCCCCCCAGGGGCTACACCCAAAAATGGACCATGGGTCATGGGTTTTCATACTTTTATAAGTTTGGTCCATTTGCATGTTGGGGGTTAATCCTTCAATTACAGCCTCAGGTAATTAAGTCATTTACCCCAAGTTTACTCCCCTCTAACTCACTTTTGTTTACATTTCTCAGGGCCTGAAACAGTAAAGTGTCCTTGATTCCCAGACCTAGAGAGGAATTGTTTTTTCTGACAAAACTGGCAGAACAGTAGTTAACCTGTATATGAAGTTTAGAATTATACACTAAAGAATTGCAGGATTTCAAATATATGAAAAATATAAAAACTAAAATCCTAAGGCCTCACAACATATGAGGAAAGGCTGAGAGAGCTGGGACTGTTCAGCCTGGAGAAGGGAATGCTTTGGAGAGATCAGTGTATATAAAAAACTGAAGGGCAGGTGCAAAGAGGATGCAAGCTCACTCATTCCTGTGGTGCCCAATGATAGCATCAGAGGCAATAGTCACAAACTGAAACTCAGGAGATTTCCTGAACATCAGGAAACACTTTTTTGCTCTGAGGGTGACAGAGCACTGGGACAAGTTGCCCAGGGAGATAGTGGGGACTTTTACATTGGAGATATTTAAAAGCCATTTGGACATGGTCCTGGGCAAATGGCTTTAGGTGACCTTCTTAAGAAGGGGTTGTGAACAAGCTGAGCTTCAGAGATCCCTTCCAACTTCAGCCATTCTGTTACCCTGATTTTGTGACAGACATTCTCTCTGCTTAACATTCAGACCTTGCTCAAATTCTTGCAGAAGTGCAAATATACACTTAAAATATTCAGGAGAGGAAAAGAAAACCCAGGTAGGGAATGCTGACAGATATCTACTAAATACACAAACTGAAAGTGCAGCAAGTTTTAACTACTTTACTTCAGGAGAGCAGAAATAGACATTGCTAAGTATGTTATCCTTCCAACTAAGAACAACTTGAAAAAAAAAAAATTAAAATACTTTTTAAAAGCTAATCCAAACCAATCAAATGAGGAGGCATATGAGGATGAAAGAAACAATCAATATGAAATATTTTATAGAGTGAGTTCCTGAAAATATTGGATATTTTAAAAGGAAGATTCATTTCAAAGTTATGCACATATCAGACATCTTCTCAGCAGTTTAGGTCTATGGAGAGAAGTGGATCATAGCAGTGCTATCTTGACTTTGCTTAAGTAACTGAAAATTGTATATTTTCCAAGATCTTGCCTTCAAAACTCTGCTCTCTCTATAGTTTTGATCCTCGTCTGCAACATTCTTCTACAATATTTAATCATGTACATCTAGATAGGGTCTCAATCTTGCTCATTTTCTTTAAAGAGATATCTGAAATATCTGTTGGTGTGCTTGTCTTATTGCATCCAAATATATCTTCAACCGCAGCATAAGAACACTCAGGATTTTATACGTTTTTATAAATACATTGTTAGAGAAACATATAAGCTATATCTCTAGTAATAAACTGAAGAGTACACAGATATATATCCAGGCCCTGAAGCAATTGGTATAGAGCTCTAAATTGCTAGAATATGTGCTGTGGTGATTTGGCCCAAGTCAGCTATCCCTGCTCCAAACACCTCCTGAGCACTGCTCAGAGGTTAACGTGGGTTGAGTACTGCTCTCATTAGGCAGGTACAAGGCTGTTCTGGTTAGAAAATAAGAGTTTATTAACACAGATGACAGTCCCCAATATATTCAGCTCATTAGTCTTGATGGTTACTAATGTCTATAGTCTTTTGACAGCTGTAGATTGAAAGCTTCATATATATTGCCTGAGACCCAGTCAATACTCAAACCCTTTGTCAATTAGTTTTCTCTTCTCTTGGTCACAGCAAAAACTGAAGTAGGCAAACCTCATGACAGCCAAAAGTTACTAAATTCAGGCTCAGAGAGATCAGCACAAGAATCTTATGCAACTTTTTATTTACCCCTCCTTGAAAGAACCAGAGACTTTTTGCATGACCCAAACAATCACCACCCAGCTTGAAGATAAACAACCTATGTAAAACAACATAGCTAAAATGTAGCTTAAAGATTAGGATACCTAAATTTTATGCTCACACTCTTATCTAAGCTCTCAATATAATGTAGATTTCCCCAGTGTAATGACAGTCTACACACCTTGCTCAATGAAGGTCTGAAATTCTGCTTAGAGATCCCTGCATTAGGTGCCAGAATCTCCAAACTGAATCTGATTTCCTCCTCTATCGCTACAAATACAAAATAAATTCTAAAACTAATTTAGGGTTGTTTTGTTGGTTTGTTTTTTCCTTTTGATACAATGGAGATATAACCATTTTTATTTATTGACTAAAACAGCTAAATGACAGCTGAACAACCACTAAAAAGTGTACCTATGAATGAAAGCTGAAACTAAAGGAAGTTAAAAATAAAGGTCTTTACTTTAATATGGCAATCAATAATGACTTTGTCATCTTCCCATTTCAAATTCTAGTTACTTTAATTTTTTATTTTGGTTTTGTTTTCTGATCAAAGATATTCTGTCAACATTTTGGAGCATCTTGATTGGTCTTGCTGATATAGATCAAGTCTGACATAATACAATTGATTTTTGGTCTCATCATTGAAATACTCTCCTCCTTTTTCTTGTTACTCTAAAGTATTGATCTGTGACATAGATAGGGCTTTAAACACGTGTCTTAAAAACAGTGAATATTAGTAACTCATTAGTTCTGCTATGTCTTCAGAGAGATCTGAAGTGTCTTCACAGACGATTCATGTAATATTGCACCATCGATTTTTCTTACTGCATCTCCCTACATTAAAGAATTCAAAGATTTATTAGCTACCACTGGAAGTTAACCCAATGCAGCTTGACAAACAATAGAAAGGACAGTGAACTGGACTATACATATGTAATTATAGAAAAATGACTATTTTTCCTTTGACAAGATGCTTTCAAATTCTTGCAAAACAACAAATAAAGCACGTGTATTCTAAGAAAGGGAAATGAGCAATGAAATGGCTGTAAAAGCACCCATCTCAATAGCTCTTCTTCTGTAATAAGAGCCATAGGGTTTTTTTAAAGAGAAATCCTATCAAGCTGCCATTAAAAAAAAAAACCCGCTATATAAAGGTTATATCACATATACAGATTTGATGGTTTGATAGTCCTGAGATTGAAGAATTAATGTTAACACAGGAAGAGGCAGAAAGCTGCTTTTATTACCAAAACAAAATAATTGACAAGGTTTGATTTGATAAATATTATGCATGCTATAAAACCTAGAAGTACAATTGACTATTTTAATGCCATTCTTTTTTATTTAGAATGAAATGGATTCAGCTTTGATATGAAGAGTTTTCTAAAAACAAGTTTATTTTCCAGGAATGCCAATGAAAAGGTTTTAAAGCTGTCAGGAGACAGATGAAGAGAAGACAGGCACCAACAGTACTTCACTGTAATTAAATGTAATGTAATTAAATCTATGACTGTAAATAGTAAAAGCATTTACATGAATCTCTGATGTTTCTTCTTAGAGTTCACTGCAACTGATTGAGCTTTTAAGCGTGCCAAGAAAGAGAGGTATTTATCTAAGGTGGCCCAGCAGTTATAGCATGCAGTCTTGGTCAAAAGCATTGAAAATTTCCATGCACCATTTTCAAAATTGCATCACCGGTGTAATGTCTTCCAGTCCTCAGTCACAGAGCTGCCTGCTTCACTGTCTCTTTGCACACAAGTTGGAATTCACTGCTCTAACACATCTGCCACATACTCCTATTGTAGTTAGAAGATTAGACTTTTCAGAAAACTGCTAAAAAGAAAATTATTTTAAATGTTATACTGTTGGGGTGAAGTAAGATTGTAACAACTGCAGCCCCAAACCTACAGTTACAGAATCTAAACTGTGATTTATTTCATTACAAGTTTCTCCAGAAGATCTGTGAAAAGTGGAAAACAGCATCGTTCTTAGTCCATGCAAAAGAGGAACACCCTTAGGTGACTGTGTTCTGTGCTATTAATGATTAAAAAGAAAGAAAAATTGGAAGAGTTCATCATTTTTCACCAGCGCAAAATGTGATTGTCAGCAATTTAAGACACATTGTGTGAGCTACAGAGCATCCCTGCCCCGTCCTTCACAGACTATGCTTCTGTTATGCCCTCTGTTTCTTGACTGAGAGCAATCATGTCTCACCACATTCCCTGACTACATTTAGGAACGGGGTTTAAATGTCACAAATGTCAAGCAGTTTTCCTTAGAGGATAATGGACTTGGTCCTTGATATTTTGAGGAATGCTTGTTGTCATCTTGATATGTATCACGATTAGAGAAAGGAAATTAAGTTAAAGCAGAACTGATAGTTTGCTTAATACGTAGACTTATACTTCCTGTAAACCAAACAAGAGGAGGGACTTTCAGCTTAGATGTAGAGGGAGAAACTGAATAGCCTATTTTGTTGGAAAAACATCTCCTTATGATCCCCTGTATTTTTAAACAGGCATGTACTTCCACTGAGAGACCTCTTTGACAGACTCAAATTCCAGCTCAGACTCCCAGTTTAGGGGCATTACCCTGACTTTCTAAACCATACTTTTTTCTGCTACACAAAAGGCTTTGAGAATAGTTGATACTTTTAGTTGGTGAAAATGGTTTATAAAATGTTGTGTAGTCAAACTAAAATGATTTCTCTTAGTATCCAAAGTGTTTGACACTTTAAAACTTTTTTCACCCTTTCGCTCACATTTTCAATTGTAAATGAAAAACCTTCAGAACTGACTCATTCCAGAGATAACAGCAACAACAAAAAGGCTATGACATTTCCAAATTTTTCCATAGTCCAATTCTTTTTTTAGCTGATCCTGAAATAGAGTGATGTTCACTGTCTGAGAGGGCAACATTCTGCCTGACATAGACCTTATAGTTTTCACCCTGTCTGATGGAGAGGATATACCTGTCTCCTTTTCTAAACCATTCCCCAAATTGAATGGAAATATGTAAAGAATTAATCTTTAGTGTCTGACAAATTTATTTTGAATTTAAAAAATGTGCTTGGTAGAAATATCACATACATACTAGTTCTTAGCCTTTTAATTTTTTCTAATAATAGAAAAAATAACACAGGGACCATGCAGTACACTTAGATGGCACATGGTTGTTCCAAAGTACTCTAACTTGTCTGACTTTCTACTTTTAGCTGTAGGGGTTTTTTTGTTCTAGGCTTTTTTGCTGATGACTATGAAGTACAGTAGCACATCTCCTGTCCAAATTCTGGTCTACTCTCCAGGAGATCCTGGTCCTCAGACACTACAAAATTTAGCCATAAAAGAGCTTTTGTAGATCTGGGAGTTAGTCTCATATTTCCAATAATTCGTTTATGTTTAAAACTTCTCTAAATCTTTTCATTTCTGCATGACTTTCTTGTATCATACTAATTGAGGGTACCATGCTATGGCTTCTAGCTAATAAGATGATTATTTTTATCATCTGTAGTAATTAATTGGAATGGGTCAGGTACCTGAAGGCAATCAAAAAATAAATCAAAAGAACTGAATAATCAGATTAGAATTTAAAATGTCTGCAGGAAGATTTTTTCCAATATAGAAGCTAGCTTTGAAGAAAGTGCCATAAAGTGACATAGGTGAACTAAATACAAATTTTTGCAGAATTAAAAAAATAATTTTCAACCTAAAAACCGAAATACAAAAGGAAAATCTTGTAGAAAGAATATGTAAGACTTTTATTCATAAAGTTACATTTCCCTTTCAATTCCTTCCTCACTGAAGTGTTCTTCCTGATCAGTATATGTATCTGAAATAAATCAGACCAACGGGAGTCTTGCCAAGGCTTGGATTTCACTCTAAATGCTTTGCATGTAAGAAGATGACCTTTTCAGAACAGCAGTCTTGACTACTAGGTCTGGTGATCCTTAGACATATTTAAATTTCTGCCTGCATACTAACAGAAAGAAAGGTAGATTCATAGGAAGAAAATCTATGTAACTAGACCTTCAGTTTCTGTATTCCCACTGCATGTGAGAAACTACAAGAGGCTGACTCAGTATTGTTATGAAGTGGGAAATTACTTACCTTTTCAAAGACTATTTTTCAGTACAGGAGCAGTTCTATATGTTATTTTGCAGTAATTTATTTATTAGAGGTGACTCTTCATAGCTGCTCAAAGCAGAACTGGACAATAGCTTCATAAACACATTTTTGAGTCTGTTTTCTCTTGTCCTGATTTGAAGGACTCAAGGTGCTCTATTTCTGTTCCAGCTTGGAGAGCCCCATGTACTTTCATTACCACTCCTCCATTAGAGGAATTCCCTGTGCATCTTCCTTTCCCACAGTCCTAATTTCCTTTCAACCAACATACAAATATTTCAGGTTATCAGTATTTTTAACTATTCTGGAAATCATGGAGGTGAAGGGGAAAAGGAGTGCTGTTGTGCTGAAAGACAGTAACTCCATAGCAGGAGAGCTTGCTATGACACAGGAGGCTTGACCACCAGACACAGCTAATATCCACACAAGCCTCTTGTGACAGAGCAGGCATCCTGCCTGCCATCATCTCTGCTAATTCACTGTAACTCAGGAGTTTATAGTACTGATATACATGACAAGCAGCTAAAAAGCTGTGAGATTCCCCTCTACAAGGAGACCACTTCTTTTCTAATAGTGTGTGGTGTCCTTTCCTGCTCTTCCTGGTACTGATTTTATTGTGAAAACCCTGTGTTAAATCTGAAGAAGCTTTGCTTTCCTTGGTTTGTTCTCTACTTTGCATGACTGACAGTCTCTGTTTCCAAAACTTTCCTTAATGTATACCACAGAAATCTCTTCTGAGGAATCAGTGGTTGCTTTTTTTTACCTGGAATTGAATTTTTGAACAGCTATTTCTAATAATCTGCTTGCTCACAGCAGAGGATAATTAAACCCTTCATTTATACTTTCTGGGTGGCTGCATAACTCAGGGATGTTTATATTCTATCACAAGTTCCATGTGTGCCTCGTGAGTCTCTGTGGTTTCCTAATTTCCAGTTAATAGACATTCCCACAGATGTCTTGTTCATTCCTTAAGACATTGTGTTGTTCAAAAATCACCATGCTTCAGTCAGAGAAGCTAATATTTGATGTACAGGACTTTATTGTCTTATTGGATGTAGGTGGTTGGATACACTGAGGTTGAAAGGATAAAGAAAAGCCATGCTAAGGGACAAGACACATGGAATTTTGCACTCGTACACCAATGCTGGTATGGTACATAGTCTCACCTAGTCAGTGATGTTTTGTTGCTTGTGTACTGAGGTCAGACATGGTTTAGGGTTATTACTGCAAACAAACTGGGGGGCATTGTTTGGAGTGGTGATCTAAAGGATGGACCATTTATGGCCATGCTGTCATCCTGCACTGTCTGCATGTGGACTTACTGAGAGACTGAAAATAGGACTCCACTAATTCATAATTTTGGTTAATTCATAAAGAAAGACTGACATAAATTAGTCTCTTGATTTTTTTTTTCCCATTTGAGAAAGAATCAGATGGTCTTTCTATAGTCACACGAGTGAGATAATTTTTAATTGATCCTCTAAGGCACTGACAGCACTTTCATCCAGTCAGGGAAATGGAAAAAAGAGTTCCATAGATTTTCTATAGAAAGGCAAGATTCAGCTTTCAAATACATCACAGAACAGTATCAAAAGATGTTTGCAGACAAGCATGGAAAGCACGAAGTTTGTGGCAGCTGCAATTAAAAGTTCACAGAAGGCTTGCTGGAGCTAATACCTGAATACTGAGCAGACGTGAATCAGAGCTGCGGGGTGCTTGACATTTTGCTAGTGTGTTTCACAGACCTTTAATGAATATATAAAGCTACAGAGCAAATGGTGGACTAAGGAATACACAAAGCAACAGCCCAAATAACAGAATTTAATTGAAGAATAAAGCTACATAGCTAAAAGGAGACAGGCATTGTATATGTCCTTCCAAAATAATGAAAGAAATAAACAAGTATGCAAAGAGATGTTGCCTGGATTTAAAATAGTGATTTTCTGTGAGAGCTCTATCCTGGTTTCAGAAAAGACAGTGTTAACATTTTGCATTAGCCAGGAGGGGACATGGCTACTGGAACAAAAAGGTTACTCCATAAGATCTCATGTCATTGCTGAGGGGCCAGGTAAAAAAACTCTGTTCCAGGGAGAAGGGGCTCCTTTGGGCTGAGCAAGCGTGGCAGACAGAACTGTGGGGTAACACTTGTCCTGAGCTGGAGGAAGCAGTTGGGGTGAGTGGCTGCAGCTGGGCTGAGCTCCTCACTCTCTGTTTTCTAGACTTTTGTTATTAATATTGTTGCTGTCACTATCCATTCTCGTACTTCATTGTTGTTTCCAGTAAATTGTTCTTATCTCAATCTGTGATCTTTGCATTTTGTGCCCCCAGTTCTCTCCAATCTGCTGCAGTGGGGGTGGAGAGGGCAAAGAGGGAGCAGAGAGAGAACAGCGTGTGGTTTGGGGTTTCAGTGGGAACAGCACATTGGGGCATACCGTTCCTAAACCATGACAAAATCACAATAATAATGACACATTTAAATATGGTACTTTCCTATAGAGAGGCATCAAATACCTAATTTTGAAAAGCCCAGGAGAAAAAAGGGTTTCCATTTTTTACACGCAACCAGTAAGCTGTTGCTTTGGAAACACATTCACATTTCCCTACCAGATTATCCTTTGGGAATATACGCAAAAATGTACCACTCCACATTCATGGCTGGTGAAGGAAGTCAGAGAAGAAGTGGAAGGGAAGAGTAGAGGAGAAGGTTGCTGTCAGTTGTCATTATCAACTGTTAACACAGCTTATAGGTAGTATAATGGTCTAAACAGATCAATAATGACAGATTTCCCACAACTGCTGGAAGCAGCAGATTGGATAACACTGTCTATCCATGGCTCAGAGCTAAAGTGGAGGCTATGTAGGCACTAACAGCTCGTGAGCCATGCCATCACCAGCAGTTTCCAGAGCTTTACTGAGACTGAAGGCAAGATAGGCTAGCACAGGGAAGGTTCCTGTAAGTGCTGAGTTGTAAGATGTGAAGATCTTTCTCTCTGCCAAACATTTTTTCATCTCTTTAAAAAAAAAGTTAGGAAAAAAAAGGAATGAACGTAATGGTAAGGCTTTCTTTCAAATGCGCCCTTCTCCACCACCCACTTCCTGCCACTGCCTCCCTACAAAGATCACAAATTTTACATGACAGTGGAAGTGGAACTTTGATATCCCAAAATATAAAAAACTACTGAATGCTAAAGCCATGTGACTGTCCTTTGCTGGCTCTTTAGATACTGAGATGAGTGAGAGAATTATAATTGCCCTTGCACTGACGTAATTTTATTAGTGACACGCCTGTGTGGCAATGTTTATTCCAGGAAGAGACTGGAGAAGTGGGAGTGTCATTCATCTAGAAGTAACATCTACATTCAGGGTGAAATTCACCTCTTTGCCAAGAAATGCTAGCGTTATTTACAGACAAATCTCATATACTAGGCCCCAGTCAACTCCTTGAAAAGAGCCAGTGTGAGTCCTTGGCTTGCACGAAAAATGTCTGCCATCCCGACCTGCACACTGGAATAAATAAAACTTTCCATAATGTGCTCTGGTACATGTCATACTGTGTAGCCAGTAAGGCCCTGAAGGTAGATTATTTTTTCTTTTGTTGTGCTCTGAAAGGTTTCCATGTTAACAGAACAATCAGCTTTCTTTTTAATCATAAATTGGCATTTCTAAGCTGTTCAGTGTGGGTGAGCACTATCACTACCATAGTTTTTTGCCGCAGGAGACTGTGGAATGAATAAATAAATGCTTATTTCTAACATTCCCCTGCTCACTGAATGTAACATCTGTCACAGAATGAATCAGGAGAGTCAAGAATCATTGTCTTCCTTTGACACATCTATAGCTCACTTAGTCTCAGTCATCAGCTGAATTCGTTAGATATTCTTGTAGAGACTTTTTGATCACAGAATTTCATTCCTGTAGCAGAAGCTTGCTTTAATAATAATAACAATAACAGCAAAAGTATGATCAACATCAACTTCACAAGCAAAAAAACCTGAGAAATAAAAATACTGACTGATGATCCATCCCAAATGTTTGAGGTGCGAAGAGTTAAAGAGACATTTAACTAGTATTAACAGGCGCATTCCATCAGTGGTTTAGAAATGGAACAAAGACTTCACCAGCATCATCAAAACATAATTCGGTGAGTGTGTTTTCAGTGTTCAGGTTCCCTAAAATCAAGTCAATAATTCTGAGAGGTTGGTGTTACGAGTTAATGCAAATCCTTTTTGGACCACATGAGAAGAAAAGTATATTTGACATCCCATTAAACATTACAGACATGGAAGCATCAGGTAAAAGCACTGACTGGTAGTAAATTAGAAGGGATGCACAGAGGATAAGGACACAAGGAGTAATAAGGAGTAGGGTAGGTGTGCTTCAAATGAGCAGAGATAGTGTTACTTGGAGAGACAAGAGATCTGGCTGTGAGGTCCCAGTGGGGCAGGGACTGTAGGTCTTGAGGTGTTGAAAGTCCATCAGAAAAGAGAAAAGGCATATTCACTCACTGCATAAAGCATTTTTACCAAAAGCCGAAGCATGGAGGGGTGGGTGTAAAGAGTGCAGAACAGCAGCTCTTGGCTCAGTGCAGGAAGGGGAAGGAGATTTTCACAGTGGCGGTATCCTTCACGCAGGCCCTGATCAGGTGACTTTGGTCCCTGTCTCTCCTGTCCTTACCGTTTCACTGCCCTGAGCCAAGGCAACTGCTTACAAAGCCACTCTCCCTTCCCCTTGACCCCTGTCATCTCCTAGCAAAGCAGAAAACAAGCAATCTGGTGTCACAAACCTACAAGGATACTGTGTCAGGGAAGATGTAATTTGAACAGCAGTGGGCCGTGATTGTATGTCACTAGGGAGTGAGTGGGTGAAGCGGGAAAGCCTTAGAGGATTCAGGAAGGTATAAAGACACCACAGATCCTTTGGGAGAAGGGAGTTAAACAGATGATACCAAGATATATTAATAACATTACCACTGGATTTTCTACTGTTCAAAAATACTTTCCTTGTTATCACACCCCCATTCCACTGCCTGCATCCCTGGATGCTCAGCTTGTTCACAGCCTTCACCAGGGAAGGCGGAGGCAATGTCTGACTCACAAGTGCTGCTCTGGATGCCTCATCCACTAGCAAAGGGTGCAGAGGGCTGTGCATATATACACCAAAGACGCTGGTTCTCATGGTCTAGATGGAAAGGTGGACCTGAGTGGAAAGGTTATCTGAGCACAGGGTTGCACAGTACACAGCAAAGAGCTATGTTTTGGATAACTGGGGAATGCTGGTATCATGGCTGTCATACCGTGCTCCCTGCCTTGCTGTCTGAGGTCAGAGCTTCAGACTTGATATAACCTGTATTTGTACAAATCAGATTAGTTTTCGTCTACCTGTGGGGTCCAGGTTAAACCATTTGGGGACAATATGTCCAAAGGGGACATTTAGGAAAGGAATTTCTCACCAGAAGTGTAAGTATGAGGGGAGGGATACTGTTAATGAAACATCCTGACTTCATTCGTGCAAATTTAGGACTTGGTCAGTGTTCACAGGACAGAAGGCATTTCCTTTCTTCTTAAACTGCTGCATGGCTTCCTCTCTTTGTACTCCATATTGAGAAAAATAATATTTTACAGCAGTTTCTGTCACTCTTCTCTCCTAGGTTAATGAAGAAAACTCCCAGCTCCATCCCTTCCTTTTGCTAGCAATGGTTAGCTTTCCCTATGGAAATCACTAAAATTCAGTGTTTCTTCTAGTAGAAAATATTTTGTCTTAGAAGGGACAAGATACTCAATGGACTTTGGCCCAGTGTCTCAAATGTTCTAGTCCCAAAAGATGGGTTTCATAGTTTGACTGAAACATATTTCCAGTGAGTTCCACAGGACATTCTAAGCAGTCTGTGGTATTTTTGGTTAGTTGATTGTTTTGGAGTTGTTCCACAGAATGCACTGTGGCACACGTCCTTGTCATAGCAGAATATATAGTAATAACCACTCATTGAATAGTTATATCCGGGCTCTCTAAAATAAAATCAACCTTCTTTATCAAAGTTAAAATAACCTTTTTCTTCTCAAAAACAAGTGTCCTGGTTACAGCTAGGGTAGAGTTAATTTCCTCTCAGTAGCTGTTACAGGGCTGTGTTTTGGATTCAGAATAAGAATGGTGTTGTTAATATGCTGATGTTTGGTTTTATTGCTAAGTCATGCTTATCCTAAGTCAAGGACTTTTTTCCTTTTTTCATGCTCTACTAATGAGAAGGTACACAAAAGAAACTGGGAGGGAACATAGTTGGGCAAAGGGATATTCCACACCACAGAACATCACAAACTAGGAGGAATTAGCTGGAAGCATGGCCAATCTAGGTTCGGGAATGGGGGCCTGGCATTGGTCAGCCATTGCATTATGCATCACTTGTTTGTTTCCTTTTTATTATAATTACTGGGGTTTTACCATTATTTTTGTATTTTGCTTTATTTTGAATTATTAAACTGTTTTATCTCAACATACAAGTTTTACTTTGATCCTTCTCCCAACTCCACTAGGGTAGGGGTGATGAGAGGGGAGGGTTGATTGAGTGTCTGCATGGTGCTTGATTTCCATCTGTGCTTAAACCACAATAAGAAACCTCTACAAGTTATTTTTTTAAATTCGGCTTTGTCTTCTAAAATAATTGTTCCTCATGAAATATGTGCTTATCAGACAGTGTCAGTCAAAATTTATAATAGCAAAAAAAAAAAATCCTCCTTATCTCCTCTGCCTTTTTTTTCATCACATTTAGGCTCTCTGATTCTATTTTTACTTTTCTTTCTTCAGTTATCTCAGAATCTACTCTTTCTTTTTATACTTGCCGTTACAATTCCATTCCACTCTCCTATGCTCTTTTTCATCTTTTTCCTTCATTCTGTATGCAGTTCAAATACCTTATTCTCAGCTCATAAGTGAATTCATGGTGCTATCCTTATCTAAATCTCTGCTTCCAGTTAACACAGTCTATTTTTGTAGTTATTTTTTGCAACTTCATGCCTTCATCCATTGTTAAGCCCTTTCCTCCATTCTCTTCTTGGTATCTGAAACATCTTTTTGCTTCTTAAGTGATGATCTCTTCTGTCCGCATCTAGTGCAAGCTGTGAGATTCCCCAGCATGCATAAACTTATATTTTATTTTGAATTTTTTGTAATGTAGATTAAGCATTTTTTTAACCTGTGCATATACACGTTACAGTATCACCTTGACACAATCATATGTAGCCTGATTTTCTCAGATATTGAACAAATTGCACTTGCAATTTTTCCTCCACGCTTGATAGTTGCAAAAAATGTAGCCTTTCACTCAATTGCAAATTAGAAGTTAATTGTAATTTCCTTTCAGAGTGGAAAAAAAATCAGGATACAATTTTCTGGTACCTCTACATCATTTGAAAATCAAACTTTTTTGATTTTAACAAAAATTTAAAACTTTTAACATTTCTCTTAGTGATGTCCATAACAAGGAAACTCATATCAATGAAAACTCACCGCTTCAATGAGAAAAGCCCTTTAAACAAATTATTTTCAGGAGGCTTTCATTTTCTCCAAAAGAAGATAATACATCGGGACTGATGTTTTTCTGATGTCTTCATTTATGTAGTCATTTAAACCTTAAGAAACTGAGTGGAAGCAGGAGGTCCCTTCATCCCTCATTTCTTCACCTTGCTGACAGAAGATGAAGGAGACATTGCACTCTACAAGAGCTGAGGGGTACAGGTGGGGTGAGCAGAATGCTGTACTAAAAGGCAAATATACTACACAGCAGAGTGAGGCAGGGGTAGAGTAAGAAGTCTGACTGACAAAAAATTGGTTTGCTTTCTGGAAACATGAACACTAGATGAAGTTTTATTCAAGAAATGTATTAGTGTAAATACATCCCCTTTCTGCTTAAACAAATTGGGGGATTTTTTGCTCTCCCTTTTCTCAAGCTAAAAACTGTGACCACTGTCGATTTCCTCAGCTTCACTGCAGTGTTCTAAAAACATCTGCAGGAGAAAAATACAGCTTTAGATCAAATTGCTTTAGATACTACTTGCTGGTTAGCGGCACTTCAGGGCCTAAGCCAAGAAATAAAGAAAATAACTTCATGTGAATTGCCAGTTTCCTAAGAATGTGGCTACTGAACACAGACTGAGAACAACTCCATATGTGCTATTTTCAGTAATGTCTGCTACTGGATTAACTCTTCTTTTATTATTTCTGAATTATTTCATAGCTAATATATAGCTCCACTGACTGACAAGAGTATGCAGGTCTTTGGCAAGGTCTCATTTGAGTAACTCTTGACCCTAATTTTAACCCTCAGTGCTTCTGGTTGCGTTTCTGAAGTAGAGTGGGCTTTTTCAGACCAGTCCCTATATTTCAAACCTTCACAATGACCAATCTACTGTCTTACAGTTAGCTAGGCACCTTTTCATGCTAGGTTGACCTGAATCCCCACAGCAATTCTTTCTCCTGCTTATACTTCTATTGGGAATGACCTTTAATTCTTTTTCATGAGCTAATCAGTTATGTTAAGGAAAAAGAAGGAAAGCACAGTGCCTAAGAATTTTGAACCATTTTGTGGTGTGTTTATGGTAACATCTCAGATATGCACAAGCTGGTGAGGACACATCCGAGGACAATACCAGCAACTCTCTAATGCACTGTTCTGTGACTTACTATTATATGGGGTTTTTCCTGATCAAGGAAAATATTTATTTTTTATATATAGATAATATATATAATATTTTATAATACATTAATTGCAAAAGTTCACACCAGCTGAGAGTGTGCTTTAGGATATTTCACACTATTTTACTGGGCTCTCATTTAGTAAACATTCTTCCTGTATACCTTCACCTTTGGGGAATTGTAACATGTTTCATATCTGTCCTAAAATACTTCAGAAACCTGAAAATAACATAACTCTGAGACTTTTACCCTTAAGCTACAATGTCTAAGGCTGCTTTAAAAAAGAAAAATTAATTCCTTGTCTGACTAGAGGATTAGGATAGGCTTATGGAATTGACGTCTGCTTGACAGAGAAGATACCAACGCATCAGCTGTAAAACTCATTCTTTTCTGAAGCTGATGCATTGAAAATATGTTAACCTGGCTTAAAACATGTGTAAAAGTAAGAGATTAAGTACAAATGACTGAGTGCTTAAGTTGTATTTTGAAGCTAAGGTACTAAACCACAGGTCCAGCATTCCCAGAGCTCTTTAATACATACTTTAGAGAATAAATATCTTCACCCTGATAATGAACCACGGTTTATGTCAGTTATTTAGGAAATTAACATTCTCGTTTGATTTAAACTCACACAACTGTACCAATGGGATTTGAACAAGAATCTATTTCTGTGTTTAAAAGTAATTGCATTTGCTGGATGCTGGATCACAGTATTATAGAATCACAGTACAGTTTGGGTCGGAAGGGATCTTTCATGGTCATTAGCCCCATTCCCCTGCAATGACCTGAGACATCTTCAACTAGGCCAGGTGGCTCAGAATGTTTCCAGGGATGGGACATCTACCACCTCTCTGGTTAAGTTGTTCCAGTGTTTCATGACCCTCATTGTAAAACTTTCTTCCTTATCTCTAATTTGAATCCACCTTCTTTTAGTTCAAAACTCTTACCCCTTATCCTATTGCTAAAAAACTCTGGCCTCATTTTTCTCACAAGCCTTTTTAAGCATTGAAAAATTGCAAAAAGCCTCCTTCAGAGCCTTCTCTTCTCCAGGCTGTGCAGCCCCAACTCTCTCAGCCTTTCTTCATAAGAGAGGTGTTCCATCCCTCTGATGATTTCTGTGGCTCTCCTCTGGCCCTGCTCCAGCAGGTCCATGTCTTTCCTGTGCTCAGGACCCCAGAGCTGGATACAGCACCCCAGGTGTGGTCTCACAAGAGCAGAACAAGGAAGACTGATGAAACAGACTGGAAGATTGATTGCTTTTTATTTTGATATTCTTTCATTTGTGCTTTAAGAATAGAGCTCATTAACTATCATACATGAACTATCATGGATATTTTTTGTTATTTTCAAGAGTGCTCTGACTGGAAAGTCTGCATGTTTTTGTTTCAATTTTCAAACTTGCTTATAGCTGTTCTTAACTTGTCAAGTACTTTGGAGTTCTTATTTTTACTAAATTATATGAGAGTTACGTTAAATGCCACCAAAAAAATTGTTTTCAAGATTGAGTATGGACAGATCTGGATAACAGTTTTATGTCTTAATAATTTTATTTTGATGTTTTGTGGAGATAAATTAACCTAAGGATAAAATAATGCATCCTTAAAATCTATGCTGTACTTCATGTATGCAGCATATAAATGCTTGATATGCAATTCTCATGTATTGCCATATATTTGCTCATATCAACCTAACTAAGAATAAGTGATAACCCACACTTGAACTAGGCAACAGATTTGAAATTGATGCCTGCATTCACAAACTAATAAATGGAAACTAATTAGAGAAGTAAGATGTACACACAAAAAAAGGTATTACATACGTAACAAACACACAGAATCTTAAAAATCTCAGTGTGGCAAACAGACCATTTTGAAGAACATCCTCCCTACTTATAAGAAATGAAAAAAATTGTGGTCTTTTCTCCCACAATTTTAAAAATTTCATTTTATAGTGAATTTATAGAACTTAATAAGAAGAAAAATAGTAAATGTTGTCACATGGCGAATTCTCACTAACATGAGGTAGATGGTGCTACATTTTACAAAATCCTTTGTGCATTTCTGACCTCCTCCTTTATCAGATCTTTCCTGACAACTGGTTTACATGGTGATTTTATGACCCTAAGATACATCTGCTAAGAGTAATGTGATTCATTTTCTGTTTTCACACTGTGTTGATATGAAAATGTAAAGCCAAGTTTGGAGAAAAGAGTTCTTAAGACACTAAACCATGACAGTCTCCTATTTTTCCTTTCACAGAAGAAAAATATTGTTATCTGGTTTGATACACAGAGAAGATTCAAATATGTTTACTTAACCACATGGAATAAATGTCATGTAACTTGCAGTATGGCTTTTTCTTAGTAATTCTATTGTCAATCTAAGGTTTAACTTAACTATCATTAAAGCACACTTCTGGCATTTTGAAATAAATAGTTGAGCAAGGAGTATCAAAGATGAAGGAAGAGAAAATATCTAATAGTGCTTTGCATCAAATTATTTGCATACACTCTTTTTCATCTCATCTAACTTTGCACTTCTAATTGCTCTGCTTAAGATACTGGCATATCCATTGAAGAGTGAGTGGAGGGGGAATATCAGCTCATATAAAACTGAATGTGTATCTTCTTTGAGTAGATAAGGACTTATGGACTATTGAGTTTTAGGTTTAGGTGCCTCGTTTGGGCACCTGAAGTTACAGATAGTGTCAAGTTGATGCTTCAGAGGTCCGACCTCTTCTTTCTCTTCTTTTATTTCGTCTCTATTGAAGGCCTAATCAGAAATGGAAAGATATTAGTCAGTCCACACAGGGACACAGTAACTAGTAGTGTGTTTGTGTGTCTAACATATTTACCTGTGTTTGTAAACTTAGTCTCTGACACAGATTATTCACAATTCATGTCTCCAGTCTCAGAATGCAGACTAATTGATGTGATTCCATGTTACACCTTTCCATAAACACTGTCAAACCCTTGGCAAAGGTAAAAGAGCCTAGGAGAGAAAGAGATCCCACATCTTGGTACGTAGTGAAAACACTTTATGAAAGGAGAAATGCTGACCACTGGTACCATCTGTGGCAGCCCAGAATACTCCTCAGACCTTACAGGGGGGTCTGGAGCCATGCCAGACAGTTCAGAACTCTAGACTAAAGCACAGAACTCTACGCTTGAGCCGTGTCATCGGAGAACGCTGCCCACATTGACAGATGAAATGCAAAATAGAAAGAGAGTGTGTAATTAGCTTATCTTGTCACTGGGTGATTGTAGTTTTAGATTTATGGAGGTACGAGGNCAAAAAAAAGATAAGTAATACCATCCCTAAATAAAAACCCCCAGGTTTTGCAAGACAAGACCCAGGGTAATACATGTAAGCAGGCATTTTTCCGAGTCACTCATCTGCTTCATGAAGGGCAACAATTGTAAAATTAGTGTTAAGGTTGAGTGATTTTCAGTTTCTGCTTCATTTTAACAAGATGTATCTCATGCCTTTTCAAAACTGTAGTGAAATTAGCTACAAGGAACTAGGGAAGGGGACTTCAGAAGAAAATTCTGCTCCAGCAGAAATGGAAATGGCATGGCAAAGTGTGTTTTATCAAATGTGGAGTAAATCATTCTGCCTGATACTAATGCAGAAGAAAAAGACTGAATTCCATCTCTTTTCAAATAAAATCCTTCCTACCTCCACACGACATTTGAGATAGATTTGGAAGACTTAAGTGGTGCCAGTCCCCTGAGGCGCAAACAGCACTTGTAAATATTGAACAAAGGCACACTTCAAGGCTCTGAAGCAATGAATAGCTACTTGTATGCTTACTCAACTCACACGGACAGTCAAAGTACTCCCACACGTCACTAGGTAAGCAGGCACACAGATCTCTGCAGGTCTGGGTTTAGCTACGTTCAGCCAAATGTAGCTGCCTTTTCTTCCCCTCCCCCCCCCTTCCCTTTTTCCCTCCAATAAAATACCATTCTTATTTGAACTTTGCATATCATTGTTAGTAAATTAACACCTTTTCACCTGTATTTCTCATGTAATTGTGTGGGTATCGGCTGTAAGAGGAAACAGAAAGATCTTGACAATAACACATTAGCTTAAGTGGAAAAAGCAAAAAAATAAAGGCATTATGATAGCTTTTTTCCATTAATTCACTGAAAAGTGGTAGTGCTGTTTTCATGCCTTCAATCTATTCAGATGTTCACAGATAAATAGGACCTCATTTCACACAGATGCATTGTTAGTTTCTTTGTTAGTGAGGACTAAGCTATACCTCATCACTCTTATTGCTTATTTACTAAGACATTCTCGTTAGTTTAGATCAGTTTTTTCTATTCAGTGGACCATCTAAGCACAAATCTACCTCCATATACATGAAATACTTACATACTGGAAATATTGTTTCCGGTGGACTTAAGAGAATGCCACACATAAAAATTTAATTTGTGTAGACTTTACCATGTGCACAAAAGTCCTTCTAAGGTCAAAGGATTTCTCTGCACAAGTATGACGATACAATTGTAAAGGCTTAACAATGACCAAAGTAATGCCAAATTTGATATCTGCACACTTTGCCCAGGCTTAAAATTTAGCAATCTATTTTTAGGTGGTCAGCTAGTTTCAACAGTAATTGCAGGGGAACAGATAGATGTCGTCCCATCTGAGACACTTATGTATGGATGGGCTGAAATTTTCCATCCCTCTCCACTCACAGAGGGATGATTTAGGTCCAGTGGATCACCAGCAATATATATCAAAATTAAACTCCTTTTTCTGCGCTTTTTCCAAAATAGAGTAAAGTAAAAGTATCTTTTACTGACTTCAAGAGTAACAAGACTGCTGTAGTGAACAAGTGTGCAAGCTAAAAGTCTTTCTATTTCCACAAAAATATAGAAAAAACTATAGTAATGATATACAGGCATGGTTCTATTTCTGTCACTATTAAAAGATACCCTGAGCATTTTGCCTTCCCAGAATTTGCAAATTTCCAAGGAAAATTCTGTGCTATTTCTTGTTATAACTGGTGACAAGCTTAAAAACCTACTAATATGGCAGTTACTAGTCAGCTGATGTACCTTGCTTACTTAGAATAAAACCCCTCTTTATTATTTTGCTTTATAAAGAATGCATGAAGTCAATGGAATGACTATGACCTCCTGTTTCCACACTACGGACTCCAGAATGTTGGGGAACACTACTCATGAATATGCTAATTAAAAGACTCAGTCAATCTCTTACAAGTGTATTTGTAAAATGAACACAGAGACCTGCATTAAACATGGAAAAGTGCTGTGAATTCCCCCTTCCTCAGAAAGAACTGAGTTACTGTTGCTATGGCACCCTTCACTTACTTCATTCTCAGTACTGCAGAAGATTCAGCAAAATATCCTTATGCATATAAGCAGGTGTTTTGACTTTGGAATTGCTCCTATGCCTTAAATTAGACATCTGCTGAAAGGTCGTCTTTAACAAGACCTGTTGTCTGATTTTGCTTATCTTTTCAGTTTGTGAGAAGAACTATATAATAAATGGGCTTTTTTACAAATGGTTTGCAAGCTATAGTTTCTGGTTTACAGATGGGATATAGACTGGATTTTTTTGTTAATAACCATGCTGTTTTTAGAGTGAATAGCTCTATGTGAACGTTATGCTAGGACAATGTGATGGCTCAGAATGTACTGTAGAAATTTAGAATGCCTATACTCTTATGAAATTACTATAGAAAATCACAGAAAAATAAGGCTGGGATTTTGAAAAACAAAATATTCAATAACAGTAGCAGTCTAAAGTGCTTCTGCTTTATTTTTTTTTTTTAAGATTTATTTTTGTTTCAAGGTTTTTTGTGTTTGTTCAGCATATAATCACACAAACACTTCTGCAGACCGAGCCAGGGCTAAGGAATGGGAAGGAGAAAGGAAAGGCAGAGGAAAAGAAGCAGAACAGAAAGGCATCAAGGTAATATTGTTGCTAGTAATTTTGTGAAAACACAAACTAAGGCTACAGAAAACCTAGAATGTTACTGAGTCTATTCCTTTCTTCAGTGTAGGATCATGTTGACAGATGTTTGTCTAGCTTCTTTTTAAAGAATTGAAATGGTAGAGATTCAAGAGTGGACTAAGAAATCTGTTCCTGTGATTGCCTTCCTCTTCCTGTAAATATAAAGAGAAACTAATATTCATCACATGCTAGTACTGCTATTATTACTACTATTACTCACAATCATCATTCCCTTTACTTTGACTGCAAGAGTCCTTATTTTTAAAATAAGCACGAGCATTGGAACAGGGAACATTGCTAAATTTTGACACACAATTAGTTACCTATGAAATACAGTGATCCATTACAACTGTATGAATAAATGCAGTGTTTACCCCACAAAATACATATATAGTAACTAGTGAGTATTCATTAATAACCTGTATATTTTCTAGATAATTTTATTTTATTTGTTATAAAATTCAGAAATTATATAATTAATATAAAGCCCGATTAAAAGTATTGTGGAGTGTGAAATAATGTCATGCAACTCAAGACTAGCCATTTGCATCTTGCCTATCAAGCATATATATATTCTTATTGCACTGGAGACTGATTCTTCCAACTCCAGCCTGTGTTCCCTATTACATCTCTGGAGGAAATGTCCAACAAATAAATTGTGGCGTCATGTGATAAGTTACAAAACCAGATGAGAAACTATGCCATGACTCATTGCTAAGGATGGTAGTTAGGCTTCTGCCAAGAAAATGTCTACCTCACAGTGTTACTGTTGCATTTTGTCTACAAATTTATCTTTTAAAGAATCACTAAAATCTCTGACGTTCCCAGAAACGTGGCAGAATTCAATATGTCAGTGGGTTTTACTAGTTGCCAATTGCTTTTGACAACTGACTACCTGTTAGCTTGTTGTTCAAACAATCACTAACAGGACTGTCCTGTGGCTCAGACACTTGGGATCTTCAGGGACAGGTGACATTCTACAGAAAGAATGTAAGAGCAAGGATGGTTTTCTAAAGGAACACTTTAAATGTACTACTGCTTCGTGCTGGCCAGTTTGAAGAACTGGCCACGCCAGAAGTCACTTTTGTGTAAATAAGAATTTGTTTTCTGAACTCAGATCCGGATAGCTTACAAGAGAACAGCTGAAATATGTAATTTTAAAGTAAGGTTTCTCTCAATTTTAAAGATATTTTTGACATTATCATCATGGTCAGATTGGGATATACAGGATAGAAAAAAGACTGTTTTAAGGAATGTAATTTATATGACTTTGCCAGCTATTACTTTTGTGACATAACTAGGAAATGAAACGATAAATAGAAATATATAAAAATAATTGCTCTTGTTGAACATAGATTTAATTTACAATTTTCTGTGAACTGTCATCCATTTTCTATATCCCAGCTGTAATTCTGTAAGTTCATTTCTTTCTCATATAGATGTAGAATTTCTTTCTACATCTGTGCTTGATGTAGGCTAGAAGGCAAAGTCTCTTTTGGCATCGCTCACAGCACTTGCTTATTGAAATAATGTTGATGGGCTTTCCTCTCTTGAAGAAAACATTGTAAGGATACCCGGGCAGCATACAGATTCTATGCAAAATAATTATTTAATATTTAGAGATTCAAAATTCGACCATGTTTTGGGTTTTTTAGGGAAGAAGATACTTTTCTTATTATCTTCCTGAACATTTTCTAATGCCTTATTAGGGATTAATAGATTGAAACTATATTTTTATGTTTTAAAAAAGAGGTAAAAAATCCACTGAAAATTAGAACACATTCGTAAACTTGTGGAACTATTTGCTCTTCCAATGAGAAACTCTCCTAAACTCAACTTCCAGAGCATCAGTTTCTAGAATATTGAATATCTGCCACACTGATACCAATGTTTTTTAAGGATTTGCTGTGTTTTCTTCTGAGAATCAGTTATATGCTCTCTGCAGTTCTTCAGGACAATATCCTAAACAAATTCTACTAATGAAATAAGATTTTCACACAAACATTCCTCTCAGTGTCCTCCTGCAGTCACTTGTGAATGGCTCTTCTATATTTACTCACCTTATATTCCTTCTATATTTACCCACTTTGTATTCCACCTTAGCCATTTTAGGTAAGAAATATTATGGCACCTTCAACTTTTAATAAATACAGACCAACCTTGAATACATACTGTACAACACCAGTGGTTACTGGTTTACGAACATTCAATGGAAAATAATTCCTCCTATACTTTTGGTCATGTTTTACAAGACTGGAGAGCTAAAAGTATGATCATCAAAAGCAACCAGAAAACTTGTTAGGAGCAACCCTTTCCTGAGGCCCTACTTGATAAGGAAGGTAAAAAAAAAATTAACTGAGTTGCCAGACACTGGCTTCTGTCATAAAATATGATTTATAGGCCTGTTAATTCCATTACTTTTCAGCATCAAACTATGGTTTCCTGAAAAACAAATACCTCCATAAATTAGTGCTCTCTGCTATTCTTTTCTGTTTAGCTGTGTCTGAAATGGAAGCCATGCAATACAACATCAAACCTATGCCAAAGTCATAGTAAGACGTCAAAAAACTTCCTATTAAAAAGCATAAGAGATGATTGTAATGCTAAAAGCAAAAGTTTTCAAAGTTAAAACCCACTTGTTAGATTTCTCTGTTCTTCTCTAGTATTTCAAAATGCTAAGCGTCAACAACTCTGATTAACCTCAACTAAAGTCACGCTTAACTCTATTTTTCCCTAAAGGAACAAGACCTTTTCCAGGTGAGTCCTTGTCATTTCAGTTATTTCTTACATTGTTTTTATGACTGGCATAGATCAGTTAGTCCTATGTGATGGCTGAATATGATGATAAAAAGTGAACCAAAGCAGCAGGTGAAAGTTAGCTGTTCCCTTTTTTTCTCTGAGATCTTTCCATGTATTATTTCAGACGCTAATGATTAAGAAGTAAAAAAGAAAGCAGAAGCTTTAGAAGTTCATTTGGAAATTCACCCAAAGATCTATAACTTTTTATGGAAAGTAGTGACCAATCTTGATTTCAATGAGCTTTTTTTTCCGTGTATGTATGTGGTGCATAAAAATTTTCTATTAAAATCTGAGAAGAACATACCAAATATCTCACATTTTTCACCAAACTACTATTCAGATTTAGAGCACTGTAAAGATCAGAATCCTATGGAGAGACCCCCAAAGTGGTTTTTTAAAGCAGCACAGCTTTATTTTGACAAGCAATACCAAAACTGCTTGTAAGCGGCTGCCTTCTCTTGCCCACCTTTCCTCCCTCCCTTGTAGGAGCCCATCGTAGACTGGAGTTCACCCGTACTGTGATCACAGCACAGGTCCTGAGCCCCTCCTGCACATCCCTGGGTGGCTCAGGGGAAGGAATCCGTGCCTCCCTTAGGGGTCTGTGTATCCCAGTTCTCCTTCAGAGCAACTGCTAAACCGGCAAAATTACTGTGTAACTACTCCTGCTTACATGTCAAACAAGGAGGAATACTTTTTAACTCTCTTGCAAACTGAGAGCCGTCTGAGACCCGCTGGGTGCCCTGCATTTTCTGAAATACTAGTTCTTATCCCACTAAATTCCCGAAATTTTGATGAGCGAACCTATGTGTAGTAGAGATATTAGAAAAATTCTTATTTTCTCCTGTGGAGCCAGGATATTAAAAAAAACAAACCAAACCAAACCAAAACCCAAAACCCCGAAACCTAACTAAAAAATTAATGGTTTGTTCAGTAGGAAGAAATGAACTTTTCTCAACTGAGAAATGAACTTTTCTCAAGTGAGTGGGCAATTTATTCATTAAAAGACTTGGGCTTCAGTGTAGCTGCACTGGAGGATTTCAGTCAAAATCAGTAGTAAATTCAAGTGTGATAGCAGCCTGAATTAGAATGCTTCTTTCTTGATCCCTTCCAAATTACTTCTTCTCATGTTTGTTAACTTTCTTTAGGGTATATTAAATATTTGTCAATGTAATAAGCTTCAGAATATGTTTCGTTAATCACCAACAAGCAGCGATCTTCATCACTGCAGAAGTTTTTTTGCTCACTTCTGCAATGCATAGAGAGAAAGGGAGGTTTTGTATTTTTCTAATGTAAAGTGTGATACTTTATGTTTGAATTAACCTTTCAGTATAACAGTGACATTTATTTTTCTGACCTTGATCTGTGTTCTATCTGTCCTCAAAGGTTTAACTACTTTCCCAGGATGCTCCACCTGGAAGTGTGGTACAGGATATCATGTTTATTTCATGTGGATAAATCAGAATCAGATGGGTGAACTGCTGAGATTCATTCATGCATTTTTCAATAGGTCTGCAAAGGGTATAGAGTCAATGTGGAAAAGGAGTCAGTGAAGGTTAAGCAATTATGCATTTTGATCAGCTGTTGGGATTGATCAAACTCATCTGAAAAACTGACATGAAAGGAAAGAGGTTTCACGAGCCATTTCAGAGAGACTAGGAGGTCACTGATAACAAGAGGGACAAATAAGGGGAGAGCAAGACAAAGCTAAGGAGAGTGATCCCATACATTTCAGCAGACCTCTTGACAAAGTCCCATACAATTCTGATAGTGAAGAATATAAAGAAGGGGAAAGTGTGTAGTTTTTCTCCTCAGTATTTTTGTTCTGGCTATAATTGTGAAAACAGTAATAGAATTGTTGAGACCCTTGGCTTTCATGGGTTCCAATTATTCTGTATCCTTGGAAACTTTATTGTAAATCATAGTAATGACATGCCCGGACTTCTGGAAAATGAGTGTCCTCAGGGTATGTGTCTGGAAGAGAGGCAGTAGTCCTAGGACCTTGGCAGTCAGATTAGACATTCCTAGTCATCAAGACTGATGTTAAACTGAGATCCTTCAAGGCATCATATTTAAAAGTCCAAAGACAGACTCAGTAATTGGACTTTATTGAAACTCAAAAAGCTTAAAAATTCACATGTCCAGTGGGAGAAGGGGCCAACCAACACCCTCCTGAATGATCAACAAAGGCTGCTCAGTGAGGGTTGAACAAAACAATGCAGCCAGATATCTTAAAAGCAAAGCACAACAAAAGAAACATTATTTTAGAATGAGAATTGGAAGCATAGCCCAAGAGAAAATAACAAAGCTCTTAAGCTTTGGGCAGACACTGAAGATGTTTGTTTCATTTTTGGGTTGTCTTCATTTCCTTTACAGTAAAACCATCCTGTCTTCTTGTTACTCCATTTCAGCCACAGCTATTTTAGAAATAATTGCATCACATAAATCTCTTCCTGGTATCTGTTTTTGTTGCCCTCTTTCCCTGTCACAAAATCATAGAAAATACTTTGACCAATTAAAATGTAAAATGAGGAAACAAACCAACATATTTATTTTTCTAGTCATCAGTTATTAAACACTTATATTTTCATTACCAGTAATATTTTTTATGACATTACACTTTTTGCTTCTATCTAGCTGTCATTTCTGAGAGTCAGTTTTGGTGATAATATAAAGTGATGGACAGCAGTCAAGCTGAAAGATCATCAATAAGTGTAAATGATAAAAAAGAGTGTTTACAGCAAGGCACTGATTTCATGACCTTTATAACTGGTTACGTTTCTCCTTTCTGTCAGTGTGACTGTCTCTTGGTTGATGGTAATATGCAGGGACTGCAAGGCCTGGGTAGGATCAATCAGATCTGGTCATGGCCTCAGGGCCCAGAAGGTAAGCCAGATCAAAATATAGATAAAGCTACAATTAAAACTGACCACAAAAAGAAAAAAAAATAGTCAAAAAAGCAGTACTTTTAAAGTGCTGATTATGTTCCCATAATCTTGGTCTTTTTGTTTATACAACTTCAAAATTTGTCTTCTGAATTACTGCTGCTGCTACAGAATATACTTATACATTCAGCAAACAAATACATGGTTGAAACAGATTTCTGAGCACTGAGAGCCTGCAAGGAACATGTACTTTTGTGTCTTGAATAGATTAAATACAGTAAGTGAAGTTATCATATATAGATGCTAAATTTCACAAGCTCAGGAAAGTCTATAAAGTAACTAATTGTCTGATTTTTTTATGCTTAAAAAAAAGTAAACATAAAAAAATAATTTTGTCAAGGAGATTTTCCTGCATGTCCTACAAGAAAACTTTTTCCTGTGTTTCTATTTTCCTGAATTAATAAACTCAGCAATTTCAGTGACAGAATCGTTTCCTTTGTATGTCTGCTTGTGGCTCTTTCCTAAAAGCATAAAACTCTGCAAGGTATATAAATGGCAAATGAAAAAACCCTCAAAACATGAACAAATTCTCCTAACTTTTGGAGAGGTTTGGGATTACTCTTGTGTTAACTTTGTTGCTTTTGCTCGCCCAGGTGATAATTCCTTCAAAAGCTTTTAATGTGAAGTAAAGAATCAGCAGGCCAATTTCATTTAGCATGAGGAATTTTCAAGGCAAATAACAGAGTTATTTGTACAAGCTAAGCAAATATTAGAATACATAAGAAGAAACAAACCCAAGGGATGCAAAGTTAATGTCATGAACCATTACAAATCTGGAGGGACTAATGAGGGAGAATCTACAAAAGCTATTTAGAGCTAAAAGTCCTTTGAATGTACTTTTATTGGACCTTAGTCTTTCAGAAACACTTAGGAAAATGTTGTCAAACTATGGCAAAGAAGAACAAAAATTTAAAAAGTCATTAAATTTATTTTTTAAAAAAGAAAAGTGCTAGTTCAAACTCTAAGTTATTAATAGAGCACCTGTGACCCAGACTTCACAAAAATCTCCATTTTTTCTAAGCCACTAAGAGCTGCACTTCAGAGTTGTGTTCATCTTGAAAGAGTAGGGGACCATGGCAGATATAAATAAGAAAGGCACTGTGAGTATTTAGAGCTTTTATGCCATCATTGTTATTGTCCTTCTGGAATAATTATATGTTACATTCCTCTTGACATTTGCAGTCTGGGTTTTGGATAAGCTGTGGAAGGGCTCTCAACCACAAAAGCCTTTTGTGACTTGACCATGCCTATTTTAAGACTTTGGAGGCAGTCGTCAGCATCTCCTTCAAAAGGATGATTTGAGGGACCAAAGACTGCACTTTAGAGAGTATGGTATTATATGCTGGAGGTGTATATTCAGGATTTTGCAAATGCTGCGTAGATGCCTGTATATGCATTCACATGTGACAGAAACAGACAGAACAGTGCACAGCAAACACACTCAGTGCAGGCTCTGCACTGGGAGTAGAGCTCGTGTTGTCCTGTTTTTTGCTAAACCTTCTGTTTTAACCTTGGAGTCAAAGAATTTTCACACAGTTTCATGTAAACAATAGCTGATGTCTATTTAACTGTCTTTTCTGGTTTTCATTCCTTTTGTGGTAAGAGAAAGTTTGATGAGCATCCTTTTTCTCCAGTGGGATTGAGGAGGAAGTGACATGTCCTTCAATCCCTTGTGGAGTTAAGAATCTTATAAAATATGTTAAAGGTAAATCAACTCTTTCTTTTCCCTCCTTTCTGCTGAACCTAGCAGGTGTGAGCATGTCCTTTATTGTGCTTTCACAGGCACACTCGTGGACACAGTAGACATCTTACTGCTTGCTCTCAGCACTGAAAGGTTTTTTATTTGAACTGAAAAACTGGATTTGATCCCTTACTCCAGCAGCTCGAGGTGAGAGAACTTATGATTTAAGCTGCAGTCAAAGGTATTGGGCTGAGACCTAAAGAAACAGTGTTGTTGTAGTCCTCACAGAAGTTATTCTCAGACAGGGGTCTCAGAGCAAGCCTAGACCGACCAGAGGGAAGGCAACAACACAACCCATCCTGTAGAAGAAGTCTTGCTTTTTATCATTCTTACAGAGTTTGGGTTGGGTTGTATTAGGACAGAGTAGCATGAGCACGTCCTTCTCTCATTTCCTGGATTTAACTTTCTTTGTAGGGTAACTCACATTCTGGTCCTATAGGCATCCTTTCCCTCTGTGTTTTGGTGAGTGAATTTATACTTTCTTTATCTTGACTCAGCGTCAGTAAAAGAGAGCTGAAGTTGATTTTAGGGGTGGACTTAGTTTTAATGTGGCCAGCTCTGAGCAAACGTGGAGGTTATGGTTGTGCGAACTACTCATGACAAGTAGTAGAAATTTGGGGTCCTGGAAAACCAAGCTATTACCACAAATGGGGGAGCAGTTGGCATATGTACCCTGGCAGCAGCTCTGGGAGAGGTGAGAGAAGCCCTTTCCAAGAGCAAAGTCATTACCTTCACTCCCCTACTCCCAAATCTGTAGACTCTGATTGCTAAGATGTTTCCTGGGCACAGAGAGCTTGCCATTCCTCAGATGGCACCACCAAGCCTTTTGAGAAGCCTCAGATTACCTCTGAATTTCTTTTTTTGCTATATAAATGATTAACGTAGGACATTAACTTGACTCACTGAGTAGAACTGAAATAAACTATTCCAGAGCATCAACACAGATCTCCACATTGAGGGATATTTTATGGGCTGTTCTTGCAAGGTTCATAGAATTAAATGGTAATTTAGGCTGAAAAGGACTTGCAGAAGTCATCTAGTTGGATCTCCGGCTCAAAACAACATTGGCATTCAAGTTAGGTTTCATTGCTGTAGGCCTTGTCCAGCAGAATGTCGATTATGTCCAAGATTGTGTCTAAGCCAGGTGGAAGGAAAGTATTATTCTTCTGTCTTGTGTTTAGAACCTCAGACTATATGCTCACTTCCAAACAGCTGAAAGGAAATCAGAAAAAAATCCATTTCATTCAGTTGCTTTCTACCCCTCTTTCCGGTTGAGATAGGAGAAAAGATTGAAAATGTGAGGTGGGAAAGCAAAGCTTAGGATGCCCATCTGGAATTAAAGCATTTTGCTTTCGTTCTGCCTCTATTGTGAACAGCAAGGTTTCAGCCACAGTTGGCATTTCCCAATGTTTTACTTTCAGAGGCTTCCCTTTCAGTGTATGAGATTTGTGGACCACCATTTTCCAGAATCAACCTCTCCTGATTCTCTTCATGTAAAGTGTCCTGGACACTTAATTCAGGGATCAGGATTCTGCTCAGAGGCATTGCTGCATCAATATGCAGAGATGCTGATATGTTATTACATTTAACCCTTGACTATGAAAGATTATAATCTTCAATTCTTCACTATATATTTGAAATTATACCTAAGTTTCATCAAGACCTCAAACAGTTTTACATTGATACCATTTTTTTATTATTTCAGAGATTTCAAAAAGAACTTTTAATGCTATGAAGATGTATTTTACTCCCTACTGATGGATAGTTTGCATGCCTACCAAAGCTCAAGCAAATTAGTAGGCATTAGAATGATTATTTTACACTAATCTATTCCTTTAATTTTAAAGTAATTAGCTGAGTTGGGCAGCACAACAACTCTTTCTTACAAGAGTCAGTAAATGGATTCTCTGTAAGAGCAAAAGCTGATTACTTTGATATAAAGAGGGACATTTTGTTTTACACCTTTGGAAATCTGCCTAACTTGAAAGCCTCATAATCTGATTTTCATAAATCCTATTTAACACATTATTATTTTCTTTTCAGCAGGCAGCACCTGAAGCGATATCACTCTTCTCTGATGTTACCCCTTCTTTTTCATAACAGAATCCCACATCCCTACTTATGCATAATTTGTGTCGTAGTAACCAAAATGCTGTATTAAATCTAATCTTTTTACATTAATTTTTTTAAGAACAATTAGAATAAAATGGCATACAGTTTACGTTTCTGTAATTATTCTGACTCATATCTGTGTCAGATTTTAAGGTTCTGGTTGCATAGAAAAAACAATTCTTCTCTTCCAACAACTCATGCGTCAATAAGATTTCAGTAAGTTTAATCTTTGACCTGAAGGGATGCATGCCAAAAAAGAGAGAGAGAAACTGATCCACAGATCATTTTGGCAAGATCTAGAGAACTGTGTTGTAATCAAGACAAAAAGGACAGACAAGGTGGAAAAATCCACACATTGAAATAGAAATTGATAGGAAATTCAAAGGACCAACTTTTTCCAACTGAAGAAATTTTATTTGATCAGAAATCCATCTTGAAAGATGGATTACTCCAATATATCAAATATATTTGTATACTCTGATATATCCTGTGGATAATTCCCAGAACTGCTTTATCCAGTTGTATTTTTAATGTAATAAGCAAATGGATTTCCCCACCTTAATTTGGTGCTATTACACAGTCTAATGAAAATTAATTCTAGCAAGTCCCCTGTTGTATTCAGTATAAAAGTCCTTTGCTAGAAGCGTTCTGTATAGGACTCACAGTGTCTGCTAGACAGCATCTTGTCTGGCTTGCCATTGTCAGAGGCTTCATGTAATCCCACACATAAATATGGCAAGCATCACCTTGAAAAGAGTAGGTACTCTGGAGCAGGGATACTTCTCTGAAGGTTATTGGAAAACATCTCATCTTTAGCTTCTTTCCAAATCTCTTATTGGTATTTGTTGTGCCAATGTTGTTCTTGAGGCACATTAGTTTTCTCTCCTGTGTGTTTAACTCGCTGCAGTATTTTTGTCAAAGTAAGCAAGCAGTGCCTTTCCAGGCAGGTAGCTGTGAATCTCTTCCTTTTGCCTGGCTACGGAAGCCACCGCTCACCTGGCACTTTGTCCACACAATTATGATCTACCAGGGACCTACTGACAGCAGGCTGTCCCAGCTTGGGCACTCTGCTAGACGCCATCCACTACTGAAGGACAGACAGACAGACAGACAGACAGACAGAGACACAGAGGGATAGACTCCACCTGTCAGGTTTGGAGAGTGAGCAGGAGACCTCTGGTCTTTACCTCTCCTCACATGACCAAAGGTACCTCTTCTAAACCTTCCTGCACAACCCCCTCTCAATTTTAACCTTATTTCAGAACAAATTTTCGAATTGATGCCTGGTTTATTTTTACACTTGTGAGCATGTGTCCACAAAAGAGAATGTAATTTATCCTATAAGAAAACATTCAAAGACATACGCATTGATGTTCCAAAACAAATTCTGGATTTGCACACAAGAATGGAGTCTTAAAAGTAAGAATTTAGAGTTGATAGTGTTTGTTACTGTTCCCAGATTTCATGTGATTTTAAAATCGTTTCATGACCCAGTAGAACTTTTTGTTGCGCAGACTGAAAATTAAGTAAGAATATTATGTGTATCAGAGAGGACTTCTCAGGAGCTGAAAATCGGGATTATCTGGGAACATATTCATAAAAACTTGAATTCTAGAGAGGTTCCTGAGAAAATAAAATAGAATACTAACATAGAGGTCCTCCTCTAGTTGTTATGACTTCTGAGATATGCTGACTAATAGTGTGGCTGGCACAGAGGACTTAAGCTGTCATTCAGTCACAATGCCTTTTTATTCCTCTTCTTCCACCCCACAGCCAAGCAGTTCCTGTTCTATGAGTACTTACTGAGTATCTGTCATTGCTCTCTATTGTGGCCTAAATATTGACTAAAAAGTGAATACAAGCACTGTTAAATGATAGTGCTTCTTTTTAACTCCACATTTTAAACTTCAAGTTTATTTGATTGCTTGGTTGGTTTTTAAAATTATTTTTAATCTTCTCTGCTCATGCTAGGGACAGAGGTAGGCTTTTTGTTAACACTAGTACAAAGTGGACTGGGAAATGACTGATTTCATCACAGTAAATATTTCACAATTTGTCTTCCTTCTGTCGAATGAAGAGTAGAAGATTAAACTCCTGTGTCGTGAAAGAAAATGTGAGTGAAGAGTTTGAAAAAACATACACTTACTGATTTCAACAAGTAGAATTCCTGTGGCTGTATTCAGTAGAATCACGTCCTTTAATCAGCAGAATAAAAGGATGGCTACTTCCTTTCACAGCCCATAGCAGCTCTTTACTTAGGAGCGTCAGCATTTCTTGTCCACATCAGTCACCCGTTAGAAATAACTCAGTTGTGTACATGTGAAAATAATGTACGAAGATAATTTCGTAAGTTAATTAAGAAAAATAATGGAAAACTAAACTAAGTAATATTTTAAATGAAAAAAACCCCTACATCTCCAACTCTGAGACTTTTATCTTTCAGAAAGAGAGGTGGATAACCTTTCTTGATCTTGAAGAGGTATGTTGGTTGGATAGCAGCCAGGCCTGTAGCCAGGTTCTTCAGTGAGCTGATTTCAGAGTGAAAAGCAAGCACTTCTCTTCCTCCCACTACTTTTTTTTGCTACCTACAGATATTTACCGCCGCCTCCATTTACTGTCTATTGAGTGACATTAATCTAGGCATTCCAGTTCTTTAATATTAATATCTTTTCAATTGTATCAGCCCATATGCCAATTATTTATCAATTCTTTATATTTTCTTCTGAGCTTCTTTTAATTTTTTTCAGTTACAGGGATTTCTGTGGGAGGCTTAAAGCAATTACACTTCTATTCACCAGCTATATTCCTAAATAACAACGATTCATTTTCTAAGGTCTGTGGATGAGATGCTGCTGAGTACAACAGCTTTCACATTTAATAAGAAAGGAGGCACTAAAGTTTAACTTTTTTAGCTGTTTTTTTTTTAATATATGTATTATGTTATGGCAGCAGAATTTATTTTAATTTTCCATCCAGCTCTAGTAACTGTAACATCTGAACTTGCATGTCACAAGATAATAATTTTATTTCTGTGATTTAAGCTGCTATGTGTATATATTTTTACCATGGAAAACTTTATATATATATAGATATACATATACGTATATACACAATCAAATTTTATGATCAAGATTTGAAAAAACATGGAATGCAATTTTATAGACAGTGTTCTAGAGTACGAGTGTTTTTTTTTAGTTCTCAGGGTATTTTTTTACTTTGATGCTTAAGTTTGGGTTATAAAAGACAAAGTAAGTTATTTAGAATAAAACTGATTAAAGTGGAAGGATTGTGAAACTCACCTGATATATTTACCTTTTCTCCAATCTCAGCTAGTCTAGTTTCAGCTTTCTGCTACTGAAGTCTTTAGTTCCTAGATTTTCTTTTCCCACTGTACACGTCTTTAAACTCTGAGATCGGTCATCTCTAAGCTGTCTCTACCTTCAGGTAATGCACTTCAATGCAATTGTCATTCTTATCATTAAGAATAGAACACCCAAAGGTTTTTTCACCACTTTTCTTGAATTTGGAATGCAGTGCAGAGCTGAACACAGAACTCTGGACTACTCCAAAAGCAAAACAGCTTCTCCATGTTTCCATAGTAACTACCTATAAATTCAAGATTTAACTGAGCCTTTTTGCTCCTGTTTTGCATTGGGAGCTAATATTCAGGTGACTATGAACTGTCCCAAGACGTTTTCCTGGACAGAGTCTGGGAGGGTCCTTGTGTAGCTTGCGTTTGGAAAAATTACTTTGACAAAGGGAATATCAGTGTGTGTGAATGAAATATGCAAAACTGTCTGATGGGACATTTTCCCCAAACGGGTTACCCTGTAGGGCAAGATCATCACAAAACAGAATTAAAAGTAACTGGGGAATTACCAAGAGGCTTTAGAAACAAAAAAAAGTCAGCTTGAAAAGGGGCTATAAAGGAAGGCTGGAATTTTTTTAGCAGTGGAGAGACGTCTCGCAGTGGCCACAGCCATAGTCAAAGCTTGGTGCTGCCAGAAGTGGCCCCACCACCATTTCAACCTGTCTAGGCCAGGCAGGGCTTCCTCCCTGCCAGACACCATGAACATCATTCCAGCCAGTTGACCAACAGTGCAGGTGAGAAAATGAAGGGCCCACACCCAGGGGGTACCCATGTGAGCTACTGGAGTGCTTTCTGGCATTAGCGCATAGTAGGGAGCACCTTCACACAGAAGAAGAACCTCCACATGTCTAAGAAGAAGTGTTGGTTTTAATTTTTAAAAAGGTCTGGTTACTTGCCCTTTTTATTATTAACTTTCCCTGCAGTATATCAGCTGTCAAACATTCGAAGATTGTTTACATTCCAGGAAAACAAAACCAAACAAAATCTACTGTAGGAAATATGACAATTTAGAATTTTTTTCTTCTGAGATTCTGAAATAGACAACCACTGGTCAAGAAGTCTGTGATGTATGAGCTCATCTAAAGTTACTAAGTGTCACTGTAATTGCATGCCTAATCACACTGCTCGAGCCTCTACTCTTCAATACGTGAACTCTGTTTCCTCTGCTTTTAATGATTTCTTTTGTTCTTCCTTGGGTGCCTGGACAACATTCTCCCAGTGACTTCTCATCCCTTTCTCATAAAACAGCTGTAGATGCAGATGTTCTGCAAAGCCTTCCATCTGATCCGATCTTGGGGAAGATTCTTAACTCCTGTAAATTGCCTGAGTACCACTTAAGTGTGTAAGACTTGGCTGATTCACACCATCTGGCCCTTTGAGCCACTCTGTGTTTATTTGCATAATTGAACACATTGTTTCATGCTGTTTAACTGTAAGATTTCCTGGCCAGAGACTGTCATAACAGCATACTGTACAGTCCCAAGGAAATTTAGAGGGCTGTATAAATAGCGATAAAAAAGCTTGATTTTCTTTTACCACTTCCTAAGCCTACCCCCAAGGAGTAGAGCTTTCTCTACATGGGTTAGGTAAGATTCCTGGAGACTGAGTTGGACAAGTTCCTGTCAAAACTGATAGCCTAGGCTTTTTTAGAGTTAACACCTAACTTAGACTCCATAGACAAGGGTTAATACTGCAGGACCAACACTGAGATTATTGACTTATTTTGTTATACTACATACTTTGCTGTTATGTTCTCTATTCAGCTTGGTTAGATCATTATTTTACATTGATTTAGTTATGTCACCCTTCACCTTATGTCTTAACTTCTTCTAAAGGGCTTCAGAAGGATTCTACTACCCAATACAAAATTAAAGAATGTAGCCCATTACCACTGGTTGATAGAGTGAAGAGCCCCCCACCCAAGATCCAGATAAGAATAACATCCTATTCCTTATGCAATTTTATACCAGATGAGTAAAAGGAAAAGTACCAAGAGTCAAATTCTAGGTTTTTACTTGGTTTCTAGTTTCTTTGCCTTCTTAAACAGGGATGAAGCAGCACTGTTAGCCTATGCAAAGAGAAAAAATTTAAAATGTGGGAGATCTCTTTTCTTTTTGCTGCAGACAATTTCTGTGTGGTTTATCCCTTATTTGTTCTAGGAGAAATGAAAGTACTAAATGAATATGCCATTGTCTAATTCTCTTTTACATGGTCACAAAAAGTGCCCCACTTTCTCCCTTCATCATAGCAGTCTGGGTATGAGAGTTTGGTAGGAGGAGGAAATATGGTTGGAGGAAACATCATGCTCCTTATACTCCCTTCATATTGTATGCCCACGAGCATTCCTAGGAGGCTGCCCATGTGCAGCATTAAAACCCACAGTTCCCTCAGTCCCTTAATCATTGGACCAAAGAAGAAATATTTTGTTTGCCTTTTAACTGTGTGTGTAGAGCTAAAACCCAGATGTTACTGTGCATACTCCACTCAGAGCAGTGCTTTGCTGTTTCAGTGTCTTCATAGACTTCTCATATGTTCCTTCCTAACAGAAATATTTCCTTTTTCTACATATATCTTGTGTTAACACTCTGGGTGGTTTTTTTTTTAAATTTAATTTAATTTTAAATGTTTGTTGTTTGGGGTTTTTTTAAAGTTTGCTTCTATCGATTAATTTTTTTGTGTGCATGGTTTGCTGTAAGGCATCCTGAATCCTGAATTACTCATTCTTTTCTCTTTAGTGTCTGTGACAACAGAAGCTGTAGTAATAAAAACCATTTCACACTGCATTATGTGACTCTGACTGATCAGATGGAGTCAGGAGAATCAGCAAATTTTTCCTCAATCTATTTTTCTAGAAGTTTTTAAAGTACCTTTCATATCTAAGGCATAATAGAAATATAGAACATCTGGACATGAGTGCCATGTGATAGGAAGAAAAATAAGAATATCTATATAAATGCTACTGCTTGACACCTAAATTTTGCAGAAATCAGTTTTATTCTGTTATTATTGTCTAAGGTATTGTAGTAATACTTATAATACTTCAGTATTCTATAACTATAATGTTATGGTATTTGAAGCGAAAGTTGTGATTTTCCAGTAATACATATTCATGTGTACATATTTATTTCAAATATTTATTTTCAGATAAAGGTAAGATAAGAAAAATCAGAACAATAACAAACTATTTCAAAGTGCATTTAAAATAAAAAAGAAACAAGTTTCAAAATAAAGCTGTTCTGATGTTTTTAAAAATATGACAATAATTTCATATTTTTTTTAAACAGCCCTACAAATCACCAGAGATTAAAATGGTGATTTGTGGCAGAGGATTTGTTTGGGTTTTTTGTTTCATTCATTTTGGTGTGTTTTGTTTTGATTTGATTGGGGATTTTTGTATTTTTGATGGTGTTGGGGTTTTTTTGTTGATTTTTTTTTTTTGTTAGGGTAGCATACCCTTTTAATCCAATGTTTATCAAATATAGGAGATAATAATTAAATATTTGTCTTGATTCAGTTGCATTTTTTTGTAAAAGTTCTTTCAACCAGCATTTGACAACTGCTTATATAAATCCTTCTGGATACACCCTGAAGGCCAAGTTAATCCTTCTTTTGCTATGGAAAGGAGAAATTAGAATACAGGTCCTATAGCGCTCGGAAATACCAGTGCAGAGTGGCACAATTTGGTGCTCAAATCCAGGAGCTGTCTTTCTTGTAGCTAGTGTGGAGGAGACAGGGAGTTTCCAAAATCTCTTGGCATTCCAAGGTCAGGCTACTACAAAGCACACTAGATTTAGTGCCTAACTGACACAACAAATAAAAAGGATATGTCCTCTTCAGCATTTTCTCTAGAATCTGGAGCACACCAAACCAAATACCCTGGCTGTTCCCATTTGCTGGGCTTTGGTTCTTATTGCACGGATGACTCAGATCAGACAAACTGAATTTCATTTGGGCAAGAGAAGCCAGAAGGTGCATTCCCAAATTACATCTAAAGCACTTCAGCTGCTGAGAACACTCAGTGCATGGGACTGGGCTGGAGGCATTTCAAAGCAAAGCATCCTGAAACAAATACAGCATGGACATAAGGTCCCCAACAAGATGTGGTGATTTCTGCAGATATGTTCCTAATTCTTCTAAATAAAGACAGAAACAATGAGCGATCATCTGGACCTCCCTTGCAGTTTGATAGAAAGGCTTTTGATTTACTTTATCCTCTGATTTACTTTGTTATTTAGCAGTATGCAATACAGCTGAGGAAACATTGCCAGGCATTCATATATATTCTTTCTAGATTTTTTCGATTTGGTTTGGTTTGGTTTTTTGGTTTGGTTTGGTTTGGTTTTTGGGGAGTTTTTTGACACTAGGAAAACACTGGCTGCAAGGCAAGATGTCCAGATTATATTCACAAGGCTGTAAGACTTTTTGGAAGAGTAGTTATCTTGTTTGACAGTAGCAAAACTTTTCATCTATAAAACAGATTATAATACTTGGCTACCTTATAAAGATTCTGGGAATATGAATAAATAGATGTTGAAATTACTTTAATGAGAGATATAGTAAGCCCCCAACAAAATTAAAATTTAAATTTTATGTTTATCTTTCCTCATGTGTATTTAGGCAAACTTGAATAGGCAAATTGCTATCTGCAAAACTGTTAGAAGAAATCAAATACTTCAGATGACAAGAACTACAAAAGGAACCATTTTGTCAGACTATTATGTAGAAAGAATAGCTAGAAGTGCAAAAAATAAGAGATGTTATGGAATTTATGAATATGGAACTAAATTTTAAAAAAGAAAACAGTGAGTATTGCTTGCTATTTCACATAACAGTTCCCTCTGCCTTCAAGAACAGATTTTGGGTTCCAAAACTGCGGAGCATGGAAATGTCTACCTCTGTCTTACCCAAGTACTGGAATGGTGCAGGATTTCAGGCGTAGTTTCTATTGTATCTTAACTATCATGACTGGGACTATTCCAGCACAAGGGGCCAAACACTTCCCAGACATGCAACATGTGAGAGACCTCGTGGACACATGCAAGTGCTCCAGTTATGCTGGTGAGGCAGGAAGCAGGACTGCTGAAGAAGCAGGTTAGCAGGGTTTGCACAATGCTGTGTCAAAGGTTACACGCTCTGCAGTGCCCAGAGCTTGGCTGAAGGCAAATGTGGCTACAAACAATAACCATGTGGAGTTTTGGTCCTGATGTGGGCCACCTGCTTGGAAGCGAGGCACAGTGGAGTCTAGAAAATACAAGTCAAAATTTTCATGAGTTCTAATCTGAGGATGCTTAATAAAAGTATTATCATGAAAACGAAAAGTGAAGAATTAGCTAAACACTAATGTTAAAAAGTCACTGATTACCTTTCGAAACACAATTGTATTTGGTATTTTTTGGGGTGTCAAGTATCTGTTCTTTTTAAAAGGATATGTATCTTTTTAAAAGGATATGTATTGTGTGACAATATTTCACAAGTTTCTGAAGTTTTCAGCATTAAGACCTTCCTAGGAAGTTTCTTCTGGGTGTTTTTTTTTCAGTTTCTGAATGAGTTGAACTGATGTTTTTACTGTGATACCTTTGAGCAACACACTTATAAATAAGTTTACTGTCAACCTCTTTTTTCTCCTTCGGCCACTTCGGGGTTTTTTTGTAAGCAGTGAGTATTGTAATGTGCTGGAGGCTGTGTTATGATATAACATTTATGTAAATCAGCATACACATGGAAAGATTCAAGACAAGCTCCAGATCTAGCAAACCTGGATATACAAGATAGGATGTTTTGGAAACTAATTACTGTTTTAAAGTCCTGTCATTAGGAAGTCCTTACTGATGCCAGACAGAATCAAAAGCCTTCACTATTGTGGGGGCAAGAGGCTCTCATTTTATAACTCTGAAGACTGAGTGTTATCAGTGTTTGAGGTGGAAAAAAGGCAGTGATATACTGCTATCCCTGACCTGCACACGCACACTTTTCCAAAAGTGGCAGAAAGAGAGCTATCGTTGTTACCTAAGATTGCCTGGACATGCAACTAGGCTGGACATGCGGCATCCTAAAAATTGTTTCCTGAAAAAGATTCCTGCTTTGTTTTTAGTGAAGTTCATACAGATCAAACCATCACTTTTATCCCAATAGATCTTGAAAATTCCAACCAGAGGTTATTCAAATCAGCAAGTAATGAATTTTAATGAGACTGAATCACAGATTTTAACTGATATAAATAATAAATATCAGTCTGTACTGATGGCTAATTTTTAATTTATGTCACAAAACTATCTCCTGATTGTAAGTTCTGCTTTACAATAGGTGTAGTGTCCTGATTTGCTGGTATCTGGCACATTGTGGAAATCTACTGCTTTTGCTGAATTTGACATGCAATTACAACATCATCATAAGCTGAACACATAGACTGCTGGAAGGCTGTAGTATTTTATTGTGATAACTGCTCTATTTTTTAAGTGACAGTCTTCACAGAACCACAACTCAAACATGCCTTTGATTTAAAAAGTTTGAAAATTTACTCTCCTCATAACATGAATCAATAAAGGTATGCTGTGCTCTCTTGCAACTTGTTAGACAACTTTATTACCTTGGAAAAAGAGATATATTCTTGCAATAAAATCCATCCATCTTTGAGTGTTAAAAATCAGTAGATATGGAAACTACAGGTCCCGGTTCTGGCCTGCATATAGATTTTGGTTGCCTTGTTTTTGAACAGCAAATAGGTAACAAAAACTCTATTACATTAAAAGTATTTCAGTGCCAATGCTTTTTGATGATGTTAGGACAACAGATAGCAAAGGAACGTTGCATTCATTTAAACCTTAAAGCACTTCTAGACTCATGAAACAATGTATAAAGTCTGCTAAAATGGAGGAAGAACTGTAGTCACTTCTCAGTCAGTCTTACCAAAGAGTAATTTCTAAATTGCCCAAACTAGGATGGACTAAAATATCCCTTTCATTCTCTTCCATGGTTAGAATTTGTTCATTATAATTTCATGAAAATAACGATAAATGTTTAGTAAAGACCAAAGGGATTTGTTTTTTAATTGTTGAATAAGATGAAAATAATGTGAAAAAGAAAATAATTTGGGTCTAGCACTTTCTTTATATTATGATGTTATTGAAAAGGAATGAAGAGTTTCTATTTTCTTGGAGAAGCCTTGTATTTTATTAGAGCCTTTTGCCAGATGCATTATCAAAATTAAAAAATTAGACACACTAGTCATACTTAATATAATTCTTTAATATTTAACCTTGTCATGTAATACTGCTAAACTATTTAAGGCTGAAATTTCATCAGATCTTTAAGAGGATTATCTAAGTATTGGTTGAGAGATTAACAAGGATTCCTCCCCCACCATTTTCATCCCCAGAAAGAATGTTGGAAGTGTTAATGATTCACTAGGTGTCACTCTTATCTCTATGAAACTGCCCATAGAAGATGATTCCAGCATGACAGGAGACAACATTCCCTTCTGGAAATGTTATCTCAGCTGGAATATAAAGCCATAGCCCTGGTAATTTGTAGTCATTAAGAAGTCCACACTCTTTTTCACATGAGCAGGACCATTACTAATCACAGCAAATTGCAAGTTGTCACCATTGTATCCTTGCTTGTTTAAATATTTTTTTGAGTTTAAAATCAAGTATGATTCACATTTCTATCTAAAACCAGTATCGGTGTATACACTCAGCTGCATTATTCTTTACCTAAAGTCACCATTTTTAGTGGTTAAAATCTTATATCAAGAGACACTGTACTTCATTTAATAAAGAATTAAAATACGTAATCCTTTGAAAATGAGAGATGGTAGGCAATAAATAACGTATAGGAGAATACAAGCACAAGATATGTGCCCCAGAATCTGACTATGGTTGGAATTATGAAATTATGGTGTAGAACTTTTTGCATCTCAAAATTCCCAGAGAAGGAGGTGATCTTTATTTAACTAGTAGGTCCATTCCAAGCGACCTCATTTACCGCTGAGGAGACCCAGCTCAGCATTCCACCTTTCAAAACAAAGGTTTATTTGGTCCCACTGTGTTCTGCCGGAGCTCTTCCTCTTTGCATGGATCCACAGAGAACATTTCCTTACTTTAGTTTTCAGAACCATTTTAAGGCAGGTAAAGAAATGCGTGCTCCAGTCTCTAATATCCCTCTGAACGTTAAGCAAGACTGAGAAAGACCCGTCCAGAAATGCATTCATCTGTTGGTTAAGAAATACCAGGCCTGGGTTCCAGTGCTTACATGTGGGGTTAATATTTCACAGCTGTGAATATCTTTAAGGACTGATCAACTCTGCTCCTATTCTGTACATTCAGCCTCTTTTTTATTTGGCCAATATTAGGAGACTACAAAATGAAATATTTATCACTGTTATTTTCAAGAAAATAAAAGTCAGAAGAAAACACTGTTTATAGTCCATTTATGTCACTGTGCATATGTTTTTAACACAAGATAAACACAGGTTAGGCTTGACATTGAGGTTGCTTAGTCTATTATTCACGGGGTTTCAGACAAACCATCCAGATTTATATTTGCACCTTTTTGAATTGTGACATGCACTGGAAGATTTTTGGACTGAAAAAAAAAAAGATTTCTATTAGGTTTTTACAGTTTTAACTTATTACTTTTCCAAATCATGTATCGTATTCCATCCATGTCATAGGAAACAGATTTGTGGAAGAAAATAGTGTACATAATAGTCAAGGTAAGATCGTATTGCAGAAAAACAGATTCTATTTGTAGAAATCTTCAAATAAAATGTCTGCCTTATTGATTCTTTTGAGATAGTATCCACAGAACCATATAAAGATTTATGCTTCTGTTTCCTGTTTGCTGCAAATGCTTAAAAGGCATAAATATTCTCAAGTGCTTTAAATCTAAAACAGCTTAAGTAGAGAAAGGGACAGATGGGTAAAGATTCAGAAAGATGAAGTCTACATGTCAATTTAATTCTGGCTTCTCTTATTTATTCTTTTAGTACAGGTCCACATGTCAACAAATAAAAATTGGAAAACCTGCTTATTTTGCTGTTCAAATAAATATGAACATTATCATGGGGATATTCTGTTCATCCTTTTTCTTTCACATTTTCTAATGTCACTCCACTGTTCTCTTATCACAAAAAATACTTCCAGATGTCCAAAATTTTCTCTAGAAACAAATGTCTCAGAGATAAGCCAGAAAAAAAATTGCAGCTGTTTTTATGTGTCCACGTGTTAGAATGGATGTAGAAAAAGGTTTTTAACCAGTTTTGTAATAAATGGTTAAAGAGATAGGAAGGGAGGCTAAATCCCAGTGGATGTGTAAGACAAAAGAGGTAGGAAAGCGTTGTTGCTATGGTACTCTGAAAACTCAAAACCTTGTATTTAGGAATATACAAAGAAGTCAGTGGGGTATATGCTAAGGAATGAGGTTCTGCTGGAGGATCTTCATTTAAAAATGGGGTGATATGGGGCAGCTGATGGTCCTTTCCCAGTTTGAGCTAAATCACATCAGTCTGATCCCCTCTAGAGATCCACTTCCATGACAAAGTTGAGAATGTCATTATGAAAGTTTTGTTCAGCTGCAGCTATTAATGTAGGTGTTTATTTAAAGTGACCACCAGTGAGTTCTAAGCTAAATATCTCTGTAAAGTCTTTATTGCAGATTGGCTAGGTACTTGTTTCTGAAACATGGAGTGTGAAGGAATCCAAATTTGTTTAAATAAGCTTGAGTTTTTGAAAGTTTATTGCAAACTTAGTGTAAAAGAACTTTTTAAAAAGTTCAATTAGTTTGATATTTTTCCATAAGATTTTAGAATCAGGAAAAATCACAGCAATGACATACCCAGTTGCTTCTTTCTTCATAGTGAACATTTACAACTTTACAAGGCGATTCTACACAATGACTTCAGTCATTATTTTGATTCTATGAAGAAAATTATGTACTGATACCATTCAGATCAAAATTGTATTTTGCAAGAAATATTTTAAATATTATAACCTGTATTAAGGAGTTGCAACATATAATTTAATTTCAGGGCATATTTTGTTCCTCTTTAAAAGAACTAGTTTCAAAAATGATTGAGGAGCTAATTTGAAACCCCTTAAAATAACTATCAGAGAACTGAACACTTAGATTCATAAATGTAGGCTTATTTTTAGTGATCTGTAATCAGTAACTTTGAAATCTTGCCCAGGACCTTTTACTGAAAGAACTTTGTTCTCTGATCAATACTTCTGTAAGTATTCTTCTTTAAATTCAGGAAGAATAATTGAATAAATTTGAAATAAACACGGTTTATCTTTCTTTCACATACATTTTTCTTTCTCTAACAAAATTTTCTATTTCACCAAGCTATTTAAACTTTTGCATTCTTAAATGATGTGTAAGTTTTAGGAACTTGTACAGACATCCAGTTTGGTGTGCGCTAATAGTAAACCCATTGAATAGCCACGGCTTGGTGCCATGACAGAGTATCATTTACAAAACAGGTATGTTCATTTTGCTATGTAACCCAATAAAATTTCCTAAATCATAGAATGGTTTGGGTTGGAAGAGACCTTAACGATCCTCTAGTTCCCACCCCCTCTGCCATGGGCAGGGACACCTCCCACTAGACCAGGTTGCTCAGACCCCCATCCAACCTGGCCTTGAATATTTGCAGGGATGAGGCAGCCACAAATTCTCTGCACAGCCTGCTCCAGTGCCTCACAGTAAAGCATTTGCCATGAATCCATGCTATACATTCTGATGGAAAATTGGGGAAAATATGATGCTATAGATAACACAAACGGGAAATTGAAATAGGTAGCTGAAGGACAAAGGATTAAGGCAAGTGTCTACTACATTTCTTCGCTGATGTGATGATGTTTGTATCTTTAGAGAATAAGCACAAAGACATTCTTCATCAGAGCAGGACATAGAGCATTTCATCAAAATCTAATCAGTGGTATTACATTCCATGTTTGGCAGGAACTGGAATTGCTCATATTTTGTCAGATTTGGCTGATGATACCCTGCCCATAATTTTGGTTTAAGACTTAATGTTTTTTTGCTTAAATATATCCTCTGTTTTTATCATTTAAATAAGACAAATCCAACACCCATCCAAATCAAGTCCTTCTTGCTGCAGTAGAGTAGCTTCAGTGCATCATCTACTATTGCATAGCTACAGGTATTTGGGATAGAAAGCTGCTGTCCTCTGTGTTCCTCTACAATCAGTGGAAACAGACAAGTCAAAGTTGGACATTTTCCTCTCAGAAGATCCTTCTTTAACAGCCATAGAGAGAGGAAGACACTTAAATCAGCAGGGAGACAAAAGGCAGTTACTGAAGCTGGCAATGTGATCACTCAGATGCTAAATATTTTTCATCGGTTTGACTACTTGAGAACTCAATCACAACTCTAGGTTTGGAATACCAATAAACCAGTGATGCCTAACAAAGTAGTGGTGGATGAATTTAGCTCCTTGATTTGCTTATAGAATGCTTTCAGTTTAGTAATATTTAAGCTCTTTATAAATAAACTTGTACATCTCTTACACTGCCCATTTATTGTGCTTGTTTACAACTTAGAGTCTGTTGGTTGCTTAGAGAATATCTACAGCACAGTTTTCTTCCAACACTTGAAAAACTGTGCAATGTCTTAGCTCAATATCTATATGTGCTAAAACTTTTGTTCACTTAGGAATAGCTGTTGTGATTTGAACTTCACTTTGTCTCTTTGTGACAGAAGGCTTGGTGACAGAAAAAAACACCCCAGTGTAACATAACCAGATTATTCATTTAAAATGTCATTTCAATACTGCCAGAAACATTTGCACTATTTGCTTATCTTGACTGAAGATTTAATACTGTTTATTCTTATGAAAAATATGCAGGTTTCTATGTGCTTCTTAACTACTTGAACAACTTGATTGTGCACTTTCTGTTCTGACAAAATCCTTGTGCTGTGACTCACCAATGTCTCAACCAACTCATGCATTGTGGTCTGATATGCTGGTGCTTTTTTTCTATCAGAGAGAGTACACTAAATAGCTTTGCATGGCAGTAAATCTTTAATACTTGAACCTGCTTCTTTATCATTATTGATTTACAATGCAGAGCACAGTTTGAATTTAAGAGAAGAAAAGCTGTTGGGTTTTTTTTTCTTAGAATCACTAGCTATGCCAAGAATAACTTGATGCCATTTTAAGTCATTTTTCATTCTTTCTGCCTTGCATAGAATGCACCTCTGTTTTCTCATTAACAGAGTGAAGGAAAAGGTATATCATTGAGATACATAATTGTTATAAATTTAAAATATTGTTCATGTACAGTTTCATGCAAAAGTTGATTAAAATATAAATACTGATGCAAGTCTTTAATTTCCATTTTACAAGTAAAATAAGTGTTAGTTTAAGAGGAATTTCCTTCAGTATGTCCTGACCCCACTAGTTTAAATAAGTTGGTTAACAATAAACTACATTCCTGCCACCATTGCTCCTACTGCTGGTGTGGCCAACAATTCATTTTTTTCTCAAATACAACTAGTTAAAAGTTTCTGCTTTATCTTATGTTAAAAAAAAACTTACTGTGAAAAAAATCATACACAGACAACATGTAATTGGAGTTGTAGGTACTGCATTGCAATAAGTCAAGCTCATAGTGATCTGAAAAGTATTATGATGTGGGTAAGGAGGTACAGTTATCTTTCCAAGAGATAAGCTAACACTAGTAATGTTTGATTCATTAGAATGATCTTTTACAAATAAATTTCACTGGATATTGAAAGCCCTATTATTGCTTAAGTGGGTGATTTCAAATTTTCTGTTTTGTTTCTGCTTTATTGTTTTCTCAGATTTGTTAGCTCTCTTCCTAAGGGACTGGACTGTATGTGACTTTGAAAACTTGGCCCAGGACTATAGAAGTGCAGACCAGATTTATGAGATTGACTTGGAGCAGAAGGCTGAATTTTCTGTGTGAAAATTTGTCTGTGTCAGATTTACAAAGGAAAAAAGTACGATTTACTCCAGTCTAGACTGTGATGGATGGTATAACTGTTTTAGCTGTTAGCTAAAAGCCTATATCCTGAACAGAGTATACAAGTATTTAAGCCACAGATGCTGACAGCAGAGCAGAAGTCAGTCCATTTGCCTTGTCTGAATGAGGTAGAAAACATGAAACAAGCCTGGCAGGAAGAGAAAGACAAAAAGAGCAGAGATTTAAATCTTGAGGCGAAAGAAGGAAATATTGTAAAGGAACCAAAATGAACTGTGTACAATTTATTTGCATGAAAACCGCTGGAAATTCAATGGCTTGGAAAGCAAGACCGGAAGAAGACATGACTGGTGAAAATGGTATTAGTTTCAGTTCTTTAGAGCACTCACTTTAAAAACAAAATCTGAAGTTTCAGCTCAAAGCTTTGGCTGATTTCAAGTCCCATCATGAACGCTCTTGATGATACCTATACAGGACTTGAATGATTCAGCACAAGGTTTATTCTGGTTATTGGCCCAGAAAGCATAGAGAAATGTGAGAATAATGGTGTCAAGGTTCCATTACACTGGAGTAATAATTTATAAACTGTTATAAAATATTAAATTTGGCAGAAAATAGAGCACAATATAAAGGGTTATTTACTCTATTATACATTATATCACATTTCAAATAAGGAATGAAATCTACTCATTCTTTTTTTCATTTTATAATACTATAAGATTATCCACTTGCATTGGGATAGAAAGCTTATGCCCTGAAATGGGAATTTTTTTGCATGAGAGAGGTCTTTACTAAGTTGCTGCTGGGAGGATGGATATTTTAAACAAGACTGGTACAGACAGACAGACAAGAAGCAGGTTTAGCAGAGAATCATAAGGTGGAGGGGCTTCATCCTCACACAGGGGGAAGACACCACAGAGAAGCAGAATGGCAGCATCTTCTCACTCTAAGTGGCAGCACCCGCTGATTCCCCCGAGAACACAAGTGCCTATTAACTCTTATTTGAAAGGGAAAATCACAACTTGAAAATGTTGGCCTTGTTTTGAGTTTGAAAAATGAAAAAGCAAAACAAACCAAAAAACAAATAAATCAACAAACAAAAACCCCCCAACCTTAAACTAGGGCTATTTTCTCTTTTCTTCCTACCTATTTGGTTAGGCATAAATAACAATTGACTCATTTGTCTTCAGAGACTACCTTTCATTACAACTACATTCCTTTATTACCCATTATTTATCACTTCTACATCCAAAATTCTAATTTTTATTTTTCCAAATAAATAAATAAATAGATTGTAATAATTTCAGTGGTGAAGTATTCTAAATTCTCAAGGATGCTCTGTGTTTAAACAACTCATAGCTCGTGAATAAGTGACTTAAGAGTTAACAAAGCAAATAGGATTCTCATTGAATACTTTGATTTCATATTCCAAAGGAGTGTTATCATTTAGCTGTGTTACCTGTTATCTGTTTAGCTATGTTATCACATACTGCCATCACAGCAGAGTCTGTTATGAGTTTTATTAGGCTTAGTAAATTTTAGAAAAATTCATTATTCTCGCTATGAATGCAATCTTAATGTTTGTTTTTATTCAAAGTTAGAAAAAAAGCTGAAGTACTAATTTCTTTAGAGGCCTTTGAAAAATCATGATAACATTTGTATTGGTATTCTCAACAAAAAATACTTTGATTTTCATATTGCTGTATTTCAGTTTGTTGAGCAGATACAAAAAATATTTGGCTTAGGACAATTCAACACTAAATTTCCTTTTTTGCACTCTGATTTATTGCCTGAGAGGAATTTTATACATTTGGGAAACATTATAATGCTGAGCTGACTCCAAATGATATATAAATATCTTTTTGCTTTTGCAATTTTATGGCATTATCTACTTCAGTGTCTGTTTAAGTAAATGAAATATTCTCCCTGCATTTAATAGGTCTCGACCAGGTCTGACCTTAAAGAAACAGGAACTGCTGACACAAACATGTTCAAGTAATTTTCAGTGCTGAGTGTTCTAAGAAATCTGTGCTTTTGGATTTTTTTAATTGAACTTGAAGAAGGAAAAGTAACACACAAGAAAACCTTTGGAAAAAAACTGATTTTGACTAGTTTTGACTAGTTTTTTGACTAATATTTTTTAACAAAGCACAGTGATTTAAAGCTAAATATAAACACTTTGTGGATATAAACACTTTTTATTTATCAATGTAATGACTGTCCGTAACGATTTAAGGTCTTACTGCTTCTTAATACCTTCTCTGAGAGCAGGCCTTACAGAAGAGTCTCTTCTTGATGAAAAGATGTGGTACAGAGAACTTAGCAAGTAAATTATTTTTGACATTTTTATTTCTGGAAGTCTGAAATTACCTGTTGTTGCATTTCTGTAGGACTGTTATGTTTATGCTAAGAATCTCTGCAAAAACCACTTTTTCTTTCTTTTCATTACAATGGTTCTTTTTTGATTTCTCTCTTTTAGTTCTCCTCCAAGCAGAGTCTCATTCTAGGGACATACACATGCTCGCAACCTTGGGCGGGCAATTTCACTGAAGTCAGTAGGAATACTTATACATCTAGATGAAATGAAAGTATCTATAAAATCATGTATTAGAAATAACTTTCAGTGGTGTCTTTCACAGGCAGAAGATTTAATAGACTAACTAATGATAAACGAAGACTAAGGAAATGGTAGTTCATCTGGGTATCTACAGAGAGAGCTGAAGTAAAGAGCTACTCTTACTCCTACTGAGAAAATCCTGATGGTTTCAGTAAAGCTTTTGCTGCAAACACATGATATGAGCAGAGAAGACAAAGTTCTTAACTAGCAATTGAAAGCCAGAGGCAACACCTCAGTGCTTGCTTTTGCTGAGAAGCTTTTCTGGAAATTTCCCTTCAGAATTATGATTTAAATATTTTGTCAGAACCAAGTGAGACCTATAAGTAAATAGATTTGGTTTCTTTTCCTGTAGCTCCAGATCAATTTTCATTTGCCAAAAATGCTTTAGCAATCTTAGCATTACCTGTTAGCATACGGTCTCTATCAAGACATTCATAGATGGCAAGAGGCAATTGGTATTATCTTAAATTTAGATTTTAGAATCTGTTGCTATTGCACAAGATGCTTGGCTTATGAAAAGAAGTCACAGTCCACTCCAGTATAAAGTCAGGCACAAGTATTCAAACTATGCAGCCATGCACTCTCCTATACAGCATGAAATGACAAGGGCAAGTATCAAAACTTCTAGAAAGCAGAAAAAGTAATAATCTAATGTAATCTTAGAAGCACAGGAATTTCTGATTCCCCATGAGGATACATAGTATGTTTTCCTTCTTTTTATTGTTGGTGTGATTTATTTTTGTTTCATTTTCCCTTTCTCTCCTGGTTCTGATTTCTCTCACCATGTTTGGTATGCACATCTGTGCTTCTAGACTTGGACACCAGTCAGTGATCAGCGGGTGACAGCCTGTCCCAAACACTGCTGTGCTCTGCAGCCACGATCTGTTATTACTTACTTTTCCCATTTTGGGCCTCACTTGAGAAAATCTGAGTGTGAGGTCCTGAGATCTAGTTAATAGTGGGATTTATGGGGTTGAATTAGGATGACATTGTAATTTAAAAAAAAACAAAACAAAACAAAACAAAAATAAAACCAAAAAAAGAGCACAAAACCCCACCAGAACTGACAATGAGCCCATGAGAAGCAAACCCCCCAAAAATATTTTTGAATCTCTGCCAAACAAAATATTTCAAAGTTCCCATTAATAAAAGGAAGAAACAATTGGTGCTTTTCTTCCTTTTTTTCTCCCTCCCTTTTTTTTTTTGATGAGCTGTTCATAGATGCCTGTGAACATTTATTCCTATTTTCTCCCTTTTACCACTGTGATGTGCAGTATTCTCCTGAGCCTTGATGCACTAGAATTAGGACTAACAGGGGATGGTTTCATCACATAATTTCATGCATCTTATTTCACTGTTTCTTGTGTCTGTCTGAGCTGTCTGTATAACTGGTGGGGGGAAAAGAGCTCCTCAAGAGGATTTTTCAGTTCTGAAACCCAGCAGAATGCCCTGAATTTCTCTTTGGAGAGCTCTGTCTATCCATTGGCTGTTTTTGGAGCATAAGAAAACTAAATTACTTCTCATACTGCCTTGTCTTAAATATATGATGTGAAAAATATAGTCTATATACAGTATAGATAGTAAAATATATATTATTATATATTTTAACTATTCTATAATAAAATCATTCCTCAGATCATGCGATCCCTCATTTGAAGACTTGGAACACACGCCTCAGAGCTTCATTCTTACCTGGGATGAGTAAGCCAAACTTCACAACAGATGAAGACCTAAAGTCCAGTACTGCTATAAAGACTGCTTCTTTCTAGCCACAAACTACCCTGTTCATTCAACAAATAACACTGGAAGTTTTTCACCATGACTGGTCTTTCCAATAAGTATTTCAGGTCACAGGCTTTAGACAATTCTATGCTTACATTTGGCACATATTCTGTAGTGTTACATCTATCTTCTATTTGGATGGCTACTAAGAGATCTAGAACTTGATGCCCCTTGACAGCAGGTAAAAAGAGCTACACACAGCAGGAGATAAGATCATAAGATGTTTGCATTTTGAAAACCATTCTACTAGATAGCATTAAAAGGTTTTGCATGAAAATAACATATTTTTAGTAGAAAACCTCCCCATATCTCTTCAACTGACTTTCAGGTTTGGCAATTAATTTCTTTAAAAAGAACACAAACATATTTCACAAAATCCTTTAGAAAATATTAAGGTCTATAATGTTTGAAGCACAGATGATCTAGAGGCCAACATCTCCCAGTGCTGACAGATCAAATGTGGCCTTTATTTCATTAACTCCCACAAATGCATGACAAACTTCACTACGGACAGCAAGCAGTTCCATCAAATCTCTTTTATTTTTGTGGTTTCTTAGGCTATTTTATAAACTCTGTCCTGAGTAAAAGCTGACAAAGCCAGTGAAAGCTGGACTTCCACAGATTACCTAATTTTTCACTTTGCTGGGTTTGTATTTTTTCACTCATCAGAGAAGTGCAGTGGGAGTCTGCAACAGCAATAAAATTACGAAAAACTTACCAGGGTCACACAAAACTGGTTTGAAATCTAAGGAGCCTAAATAAGAAGCCAGAAAAATTACAGATCATGAGGAAAGTAAAAAAAATTTCTTGGAAAAGTGCCGGTAGTTGTTCAGCATGGAATGTGCACATCTTTGTAATTGTGTTTAATTACCGTATTCTTACAAATGTTCATATTAGCTGGGAGAGTAGAACTGAATTTGAAAGGCATTTGGACACGGAAACCAATGCAACTGAAAGCCAGAGCACAGGCTGCAAACCTACAGGATTGGGGCCTATTTTATAAATAGTTTAGGAGTTGGAATTTGTTCCTTCATCCAGCAAAACAGTGATGTGCATGCTTAATCATTAATGCTTTTTACTACATTCATACCTCAGTGTCTCACTCAGATCAGGGGAAGTAAAAGCTGAGGATCATACATATGTTTAAATGCTTTTCCAAGTCAGAGTCAAAGATGATGAGTGTTCTAGACCAAATCTGGGACGCTTCTGCTCCAATGTTTAATTTAGCAATTTGTAGTGCCACTGAAGGCAGCCCCAAACACAAGCTGAATTACTGCTATGGCTGGTGCCAGAATGTGGTACTCCTTCCATGGAAGAGGCAAGAGTGCAAGAAAGAAAGAAAGAAAGAAGGAAAAAAAAAAAGAAGAGAAGAAAAAACCAAAAAAATTAAGAAGTGCATAGTTTTTTGTGGTACTTGGCAATATCTGATTTTGGACACTCTAATTATAAGTTCTGAAAAGGAAAGGAGTCCAGCTCCCACCTATAATAATTTGACAAGCCCTTTATATGCAACACTCACATGACACCATGAGAGGTGACAGGTTGAGTGAGATTTCCTGTGGCAAGCCTCAAGATGGACAGCAAAAATGCTTCGATAAGTGCCCTTGTGCTTCCTCGCCCTTGTACTTCACAGTTTTTAATTCCTTCCATTTCATTCCTCTTTCTGAACACAGTGAAAAGAAGAAATTTCAAGCATGCAAGGGAAGGCAAAAATTTTTATCAAGATATTTTGTATATATAACAGCCTCTGTTGATGTCGTGCTAGAGACACCATAGAGTAAATCCATATCAGAAGAGAAGAGAATGGAGATGATGTTTCATAATTGAAATGATACTTATTTTTCTTGTTTTCTTTTAGTCACCTAAGAAATGGGAACATACTTTTGTAAGATAAGCTACTCTACAAACATGTCCAGCCAGCATGAGATACATATTTTTTCACTTTACTTGTCCCTAATAGAAAACCATCTTCAAAAAGAAGTCCATTAAATTGTCAAAATACAAGCCTTCTGTTAGAGTTGTGGGCATGGGGTTTGTTTTCTTTCAATCTCTCTCTGATTCTCAGTTTAAAGAGACTCGATTAGGTACATGCTGCATCATTTCAGTTTCTCATCTGTGAAAACATTCAGACACAGCATTTAAAATTAAAGTAGCAAATCTTTTTGTTTGCCCAGTGAATGGTAGCTTCACTGGAATAGAGAGGGCTTTTTACATCAGTAATAGCTTTGGAAGAAAAGGGGAGGAGAGAATTGAAAAAGGGAAGGAATGGTGGTAGAAGGCATAGCTGTATGTGGGTTCACATCAATATCAACACCCTGAGAGTGAGGAAAGGGTACATTGGTGCTACTTCACAGACAGCATTCTTCAAAACAACTATGAATGAACTTTCTCACTTATGATAGAATAAAATTAAAGCAAAAAAACCTGGTATTAGAAGTAGGTCTATTCCTGCAAACAACTTTGCCAGCAAACATATGGCTTCATCAGAAATTGGTGGTCCTGAGTGCTCTGGAGTTCGTTCAGCAAAAGCCTTAGTCATGTGCTTTATTTTTATGCACCTCTTCACAAAAAATCAATTGCCCAAACTGTAAATATGTGCTTCAGTGCTTTACTGGGCAAGAGCCAGACTACTCTGTATCTTTCAGAATTGAGCCCTGGGTGCCCACAGCTCTGAATTTTTCCTGTGCTATGAATTACCGTGTTACCGTGAAAGAGACACAGGTAGTAATGAGCAATACATGTTGTGTGCATGGTAAGCAGTTAAACTGACAAAGAAACAAAGCAAAATGCTTATAACTCAACACCAAAAATTAATATTAAAATGATCTGAAAAAAAATCATAGATTGAAACATCAAATTTATCCTTATTATAAAATATGTCATACTGGGGTTGACCAGTTGGTTGTGGGTAGATGATGCTTTGTAATATGATATATAAGGTTACAGCTGAGAACATTATAGACATTAATGGAAGAACTAGGGATTAAACTAGGAGAGCAACAGAGAGAAGTTTTTGCTTAAAATCTTGGGGACAGAGTCAATATCACATTTTGCTCTCTGCCATATTCCCATTTCACCTTGATTGTCATAATTTTTAAAAACTACACTGCCAGAGGTTTGTATGAGTTTATTTTCCATTTCCTTTAAGACTCAGATTGTTTGGAATGACTGATTTGCTTCTGTTCCCTTTTTTTAAGTAATCCCTTGGCTGCTCTTTGTCAATACTTACTTTGGCAAAGCCTTCTTGATGCTTGTTAAGTTCAGACCTCAAACAGCAATATTTCACCATTTTTTGAACTCTACAGATATAAAAATATTCAGTAGTACACTTAGCATTTCTTTAAAATATCCAGTGTCTTAAACTGGAAATAATTCACACAGGAATGACATTACTTCCCACTGCACTCATTGGATTGTCATTTTTATCTTTTTAACCATAGCACATACTTTCTTAGTATGATTTTTATGCAAATCACAAGTAGGTTTATTCTATTTTTTGTTGCTCTTCTGTGTGTGGCTAAACACTGAGAAGTAATTTGCTACTTGAAGTTACATCTAAAGTTATATTTAAAAACGTGCAGGGCTTATGTGATGGAATTCTCATTATTTCCAACCAGTATACTGCTCATACATATGCGTGACTTTAAGCTCCTGTTGATTCTAATTTAAAGGCAGCAGAGTTTTGTCCTCGAGTAACAGATGCTCTCATCCTGGTAGAGTGACCTTCTCTATCTGTTTTGTTTATGAGTGACTTTGAAAGTAAAAATAAGGGAAACACCATAGTTAAGGCAGTGTCTCTAACTCTTGCTAAGTTTGGGACAGTTCATTCAGGGTCTAAACTGCTACTAAGTTATGGTTCTATCTGATATCAGACTAGCACCACGTCCCACTCAACTACCAATTAAATGTAGTTTTCTTTTTACAATTAAAACTGTTAGGAATAGATACTGAAAGGTCTTTAGTGTTCTTGACCTCACCAGTGGGTTAGGTTCACCTACCAAACTTAAGTTTAAACACCTGACTCTCTGACATTGTGCTGGATAACTCAAGACCTGAGACTGCATTAAATGTATGCATGAGTTACTGCTTTAGTACTCTAGGCTCAAATCTGAGCTTATCATTTTTGTTTTATGATCCAGATGCTACTCTCAAAACACCAGTCTCATGTTCAGCCCTCAATATGCAGGACCACTTGGCTTCTCAAGATTGCTCATCAGAGGGATGAAACTTTCTCTCCTTCTAGAGCTCAAACACCCACAGGCACCACTGATGCTGAGACAGGTGTCACTGCCTTGGAGGAGCAGGTTGGGGAAGGAGTAGGCTTTTTGCAATCCTTTTCCCTACTACTAAAACTTCCCTGTGTACAATTGTGCCTAGGATAAATGACCCATTTCAGGTTTATCACCATTCCAAAAACACATACATGAATTCCAGACACCTAAATAATTAAGGAAAAAAATTTACTAACCTGTTGTTCCTCGTCACTGTGGTATCTATACATGCACTGTATGTATGAAATTTCCCTTATTTGTCTGATATTCTTCCTATGTCACAGATGATAATAACGAAGTTCTACTTTCTTTTAAATCTATGTGAGTCAGATCACATAGACTTAAAAGAATAATCTCAGAAGATAACCTATAACCAAATATCTACTGTTCTACTCTGCCAAAAGTTACAGATTTCTCGGTTTTGTGGGGTTTTTTTCCTAAATGTTTGTAAACTGAACTTTGCACAGTGCATATTATGGTGGCACCAGTTTATGGAAAATTCCATTATATTTTCAGTGTTGAAAGTTTGCCAGGTTGTGGTGAGCTTCTACCAGAGACATGACTCAGACACAGGGGACTTTTCCAACCCCAGAAAGTCAAGCATTTATCCTCACATCAAGCATTTATCCTTTATATTTATTTATCAGAAAAAGAAGCCTTTTAGACATTTCACTTAAAACAGAATATATAAAGATTTTGTTTTAACTTTATCAGGATCAGTTATTTGTATCTGAAGAGACAATTCGGGCAACATATTAGAAACAATAGAGTATAAATCTGAATATCCAGTCTCATTTTTGGAGCTCCTAAAAACCCTGAGCATTTAGGTACATTCACAAGGTGATTTATGTACTGTGTTGCTTAGCATTATAATGCCTAATCTAGAACATACCTTCTCAGACTGGAATCTGCAGTCAGTGGTAAATCTCAACTCTCCTCCTAAGCTGGGGAAGCACATGGGACTTCTCAGAGGGTCACAACAGTCAGCATGTGAGATTGAGAGCTACCAAACTTGGCCAAGAGGAAATGCTGAACATAAAGGTGACTTTTAAATCCTACCACTACTGAATACCTAACTATTTTAGATGGCATTGAGACAAATATGTCACTGAATTTCACAGATCAAACACCGTTTAGCTCAAGACCAGTAATTATTTCCATCCAGTACAATTTAGTGTGAAACGTATTCGAAATCCTTGAAAGACAGATGCCCTTCCTACAGGCAAGTGCTTTTACTCCTTGCTTGCTCAATAGCCCTGCAAGCTTCTGAACTGTCTTCATCAGGATAATCAGTGAATTATATACCCCAGTCCTCCCCAGTACATTTTTTGCAGGTAACTAGGATGATAGTACAGAAACTAGGAACTGGGATTTAAATCTTTTCAGGCTAATTAACACTTCTGACTTTCTGGGAGAGCACTCATACAGCTGTTGAACCCTTCTTCAGGGCACCATACCAAAAAACGGCCATCTCATCCTCCTCTTGATCTCTTATTTCTGCTTCTTACTCTACTCCTTACTCTGCTAGTTCAGTTGTTCATCTGAAAGTTCTCTTTAATGGTCCATCTTAAATATAAGAATCAGATTTTGAGGATTAGCTTTATGCTAAAATGGACAATTTCCCTGGCCCATTTTACTGTATGATCATGCAAGGAGTCACATTGGCACAGCTGAGGATCCTGGGCTGCATCAAATGGGACGTGGCCACCAGGTTCAGGGAGGTGATTGTGCCCCTTGCCTCCATGTCAGTGAGACCCACTGAAATATTGCATCCAGCTCTGGGGACCCAGCACAAGAAAGACATGAATCTATTGGATTGGATCCAGAGGAGGGCCACAAAAATGATCACAGGAATGGAGCACCTGTCGTAGGAGGAAGGGCCAGAAGAGCTGGAGTTGTTCAGCCTGAAGGAAAGAAGGCTCCAGGGAGGCCTCTCAATACTTAAAGGAAACTTAAAAGAAAGATTGGGACAGGGTTTTTAGTGGGGCTTGATAGAACAAGGAGTGTTAAGGTTTAATCTAAAAGAGCATAAGTTCAGACTAGATATAAAGAAGAAATATTTTACAGTGGGGATGATGAAACATTGGCATAGGTTGTCCTGAGAAGTCGTTGATGCCCCATCCCTGGAAACATTCAAGATCAAGTTGGATTGGGTTCTGAGTAACCTGACGTTGTTGAAGATGTCCCTCCTCCTTGCAGGGTCATCATAGAGGACCTTTAAACTTCCCTTACAAACCAAACCGTCCTATAATTCTACCATTCTGTGAATAATGAGTGAGAGGATGTAATTAATAAAGGGCTCTGGGCAGGGGGAAGTAGGAGCTTCTTTAAAAATTCTCTTCAGCTAAAGGATTTGCAAAGTGGAAATTCATCTGGGAAGGTAATGCAGATTCTTCAAAAAAAAGTATATACACAGTGATATCTATGATGACGTGTTGCCTTATCCTACCAGGAATCCTCCTTTATACTGTAGAAGTCATACAGCAATTCTTCAGTGCAACTTTGCTCAGCAGGAAATCTAGTTGCAGTTGTACATATTGTGCTGCTTACTTCTGGTCTGACTTATTCTCCATCATCAGTTCTCTGTGTTCATTTCACATCAACTTGAAGATTTTCTTTCAGCTTTTTCCAGATTTTCTTATTACTTCATATCAATTACCTCTAGCCAGTCCATTACAGAACTGTGTTCATTAACTTAGATAATCATTTCTCCTTCCTCTTCAGGGTAGGTTCTAAAGCTCTCCTTTGCTGCTTATATCTTGACACTTTTAAATGCTAGTGGTTAATTGTAAAGAAAACCATTGCTAATGCTTTTATGCTCTTATTTCTAGCAAATAAAAAAGAGGCCCAAACTATATCTAGTTTTTATACTAATTTTACACCTTAGCACAGTGTATATGAAGAAAACTTAGTAATTTTAGACTATGCAGCACATAAATAATGGATAAAGAGTGATTAACTTCTCTAATTTACTCTGGACTCAGAGACCTGTCAGGCAAGATCTCATATGCAAATGAGAAGTGAAGTGGAGTAAGTGCCTGGATATAGCAATCTTTTGACAGAATGTCTCTGAATTTTAAAAGCCTTCTTCTTCTTTTTATGTTTAGTACACAGAGACAAATTAGAGGCTTCCTTTTACATCCCTGTCTATTTGATATCAATACAAGTGATAAAAAACACAGAAAAGAGAAGCCAGCTTGCTTCCCATGCATACGAAATCATGTTTTATCTAGATGCCACAAAACCTTGAAGCTTACAGTGCCCTCAAACATCAAATATCCATTAAAACAAAGATGTGATTCTTTAAATTGAAAACTCTAAATTAGAGTATAAACTATGGAGATATGGATACAACTAGGAGTGAATGTTTAAAAATTATCCCACCCTTTACAATTACCCTTTACAACCCAAATTTCACAGGCATAGGGATATTTTGTACCTGCAGAACATTTCAGATAGAATTTAATAGGAGCCGCAAAAGAATCGATTGGCCACAAAATTACTGTAAGCTAGGGCCCAGAAGAAGGATGTTCTGGAAAATGTGTGCCATGGGATTTTAGGAGATTCAGATGAATTTGGACTGTATGTGCAACTACATTTTATAATCAATAAGGATTTCAGGAAGAATCTTTCTTCTAACAGCTCAGTTCTTGAGTGCCCTGCTGGATGAAAACCAATGACCTGCGGTGTGAGACCAGTGTTCAAAGCAAGCCTGCTCTTCCTTTGCTACGCGGTGTTCTTTCTCCAGCAGGGGAGAAATGGCCTGGGAATCTGATCTCTCTGCTCAACCCAGACTGCTCCATCTCACAGCCACACACTGCAAACGGCACAAACACTCTGAAAGGAGTGGAAAAGAAGACCAGGTAAAACCAGCCCTGACCAGGGTCCCAGTTTGCAAGCTCAGCCTGTTTCAAAGTGTTTCTGGGATGAAAACTGCAAAGAGTTCAGTCTCCAAACCCATATATGTAAGACTTTAGAACAGAGTATTTGTGTTCCACCTACTTAAAGGAAGATGATGTGTAGGTCCTGAATTCAAAGTTCAGATCTAAGGTTTATATTCAGGCCTACTTATTGGAGATTTGTAAAATAATATATCTAAAATGGCATTCGGGTGATAGTTCTTTAGTTAACTGATTGCTATTTGTCTAAATAATAGGGGTTTATTCTTCTCTTACAAGTTTACTTGTGAAAATGGTGATTAAGAGAGAACAAAATTCATGATTGTAAGAAAATTTAGTGGCATGTAATATAATGTAAGTTTATCCAAAATTAGTTTTTAATGTCAAGAATGTTATAATAAGTCTGGCAAATAGATAGACTTTCTTTGTCAATTAATTTAGACATTTAAAACAAAGTCTAAAATATTGTTTTTACTTAAAATTCTATTTACTCTTCATTCAGAACTTTTCTTTTTGCAAACCTTGCAATTAAACCTTGCATCTGTATTCAGAACAGATTATGCTGCATGTATAAAACTCTTACTTCCTAGCAACGTGACTAATTCTTAATTTTGCTACCCATCCTACTGCTTCCTCAGGAGGAAAAAGTCAAAGCATTAATGATGTTGTGCATGCAGGAGCTTAATGTACACTATTGAATGCTTTTATTAAGGCACTATCTAATTACCAAAATTGGCACCAAATTATCATTGCTAGCAGGAAACAACCCCAGGTTTTAGGAAGCGCTACAAAAGTGAGGTTAGCACACGATTTTTACAATCTGTGTGATATTACATACATCTCTCTTTGTCTCACTAAGGGGGCAGAAATAGCAAGCACAAGGCACTGGAGATGTACATTTTTGCTGTGTCCCCATTCCTTTGCGAGTTCATAAACAAACAGAGGAGGCTTTGCAGGTGGATAATCAGCCATGGAAACTCCTCTGCACACCTCCCAGCATGATGCCTTTTGAAGTGGGTACGTTTTCGGGGTGACAGAAGAGAGCAGGATGAATCTCAAATTGCCACCTGCTTTCTACTGACATCAGCTCTGGTGGGTGTGCCTTTTGGGTCAATAAGTACATAAGGCTCCAGTATAATGTTTTTTGCCCACATGGGATTCCAAAAGGTCAGGTAATTCTTGGAAACATTTTTTTCTCACTTCATAAACTAAGCTGTCCACAGGTGAAGAACTCTTCTGAAGTATAAGGCTTTCTTCTTGATCAGCAAAATAATTAGAATTTCTTTTCAATGCCTATTAAATGTATATATTTTACAATTTTTTTGTACCTGCAGCCTAATATTATGCAATCCATTTCATGAAACTTAAAATTACTCAATAGCCTTTCTGCTTATTTTTCTCATCTATTGCAATATGATACAGAAAAAAGCTAATGAACTATGGAGGGGTTCCCTCTCCAGGAGAAAAACCTCAGACTTCCACTGAGAGCCAATTTTGGGATACTGGTATAATAATCTAAATACAGTTTAAGTACAGTTTTTACAACAGTCTGTTTCTGATGGAAGCCTAAGGGTCTGAAATATTGGCAGCGCCATTTCCCCTGTGCTTAATGGTATAAAATCTCCATATAAAGTAGGTTAAATATAGGTAGTAAAAGACTGGGGGATTTTTTAATTTCCCTTGAGACACAACTGCTTGTTCCTCAGGCCTGTTTGTAGTTTTGTCTGTGATTTGGAAGGAGTTCCACTGTGTAATGGCAGTAACTCTAGTCAAGGCATGGTTTTGAAAAAATACATACTCAGCAGTGTACTCCACAGGAGATGAATAAAGAGCTGAAAAAATTTGGCTGTAGATAAAAAATGAGCAGTAATTTCATAGCTGAAAATGCTTACCAACCAGATGGAAAAGTTGCCATGAACATGTTTCCAAGGCAGTCTCCCTACCTGCATATTTTCTGAGGTATCCTTTACCACTATAGGGCTTCTTTGATCATCAGTATGGGCTTTACAGAGTGCAGGCAATTTCGTATGTATAATGGCAGTGATCCTAATAGACCCCTTAGGGGCTAGAGATACCTGGGAACCACAGACCACACCAGCTCCACCGTGTGGAAGGTGAAGTGATGGACATGCTTGTTTTGCTAACTGAGCTGGATGTGCTTGGGTGCCACGTCTAATTTAGTCAGAGATCAGACAAGTTCAACTAGTTCAACATCACAGGCGCTAGAGCAGAGATTCAGACATGACCCCATGTACGTTGGACTCACTAGTCCAAAGCAGTTGCATATTTGTTTCATGCATTGCACACAAACATCTTATTAACCAGTCAGAAATATGGAAACTCTGTCTTTTTACATGTCAAGTGTTAACATGCCATCTCTGAGGTGCTCAGACTAAGCCCAGGCTTATAACAAGGAAGCCTGAAGGAGCTTTGGACTTCACAGGCTGAAATCTTCACCTCACTGGCATGATTAAACACAAATGATAAGGGGATGACAGGCTGAAAAAGCTGAAACAGAGAGAAGAAAAAGAATAGAAACAAGCATAAGGCCATTTTAAAAATGGTTCATCTCATTTATACACAGAACAGGCTGAAGATGTAGCTGTGACCCAAGATGGTGCTCCAGGTAACCCGCAGGAAAGACAGTTTCTGTATATGGAAAATAGCAAAAAAACCAAATAAACCCAAAAACTATTAATATTTAATAACTTAATTTTCATTCAACACAGTTGGCTTCAGGATGCTGGAGAAGGAAGGGATGTTATTTCATTCTTCCTTTGAAGAGCCCAGGAGGTTTTTATCTGATTTATTTTTTTATCTCCTGTTGAAGACTAGAAAAATTTCTGCTGGTGTGAGGGCATGCTGTATAGCAGGACCTCCACAATCAAGTGGAGGAATTTTTTTCCTCTTCTCAACCTTAAAGTATTTCTTACAATTTAAATGTTGATATTACTTTCTACATTTTACATTTTACTTTCTATCTACACAGGACCTAAGTCTCAATGCTCCCCTGAAGCTTCTGAAATAAGATATGCAGTGGTATCATTCCTACAGTATTTTCTTCCATAATTCTAAAACAGAGTTCTGCTTTTCAGTCAGTTCAGCCACAGAACTTGTACCTGTGCGAGTGGGAACCATTCCACTAATCATATGCTTCTACCAGCACGTACAGTTTAACACAGGCACTAATCTCCCAAACTTGTGGGAAAACAAAAACAGAACAAAACATTGCAATTTTTCTAGAAATGTGTCTAAAATCCTGAACTTCACAAGAAAGCTGTAGATACACAGGCAGATAATATTAGATTGTCAAATCTTCTTGCGGTTGAAGCGAACAGTATTTAAAAATAAACCATTGAATACAAGTGTCTTTATGCCACTATTCCATAAAAACTGCAACTGGAAAGATGGATAATTTGATCTTAAGAGTCCTTTGAGGCCTGAGGGTCAGGACAACAGCTCTACCCCCACAACATGTTCTGCTTGGCAAACTGGAAACAATCTATACCTATATTATTGTATTTTTTATATGCTCCACTGCAAAAAGGTGTTACTTCCCATCCCACAAGGACAGCAGCATAAACATCATTCAAAAACAAAAAACAAACCAAAAAAAAACACCCCAAAAACCAAAAAAACCCAAACAAAACAAAAACAAAACAAAACAAAACAAAACAAAATAAAACAAAACAAAACAAAACAAAATAAAACAAAAAACACACCAAAAAATCAACAAAAAAACCAACCAAAACCAAAACCAAATCCAAAACCAAAAACAAAACATGAAGAAACAGAAAAAATATGCTGTCCACTTTGGGAAAAAAATATAAAGCATTTTTAATCTGCCTTACTTAACATTACAGGAAAAGGAAACTGAGTATAGGAAAAGAAAATATTGTTTGTTCTTACAGTGACATCTGGTTTAAAAATACTTCAAATATCATCTCTGACAGCTGTTCGGTTTCTTTACCTGAAAGGCAATAATTTGCCTTACTGTGCAATCCATTAATGGCACTGTTAGCTAGTAAGCACAGATTTGTAACGTGGAATATTCGGAGAATTTGTCTGTGAGACATCTATGATGAGAGAGGCCCTGTGGTCTAGGTTTTCTATCTTCCTTCAGGTTGAACAGTCATTTTTATGCTTTATCTTCACAATGCAGTTTCAAAGTTTTAAGCTTCCAGATGAATATATGTCCTAAGTGGCTAAAATAAACTACTGCATGATGCAGTCTTCTGGGCAGAGGAGAAAGGAAAAACAGTACATTTATTTACAGAATAAATGAAAATGTGAAGTGTTTCCTGAGAAGCTCAAGTTTTTTGAAATTATATACCTGGGAAAAATCAGGGGGAATCATTTTAAATGCTTCTGAATGCTAAGATGCTAAAAATAAGTTTATTTATGTAATACTTTTCCTGTGTGTCTCATTACATTTTCTGTTAATTTTAAATAAATCCTAATGACCATCTGCAACATTTATTTATTTTTAATAACCTTGAAGAAAATGTTTCCTTTTTGGCCTTACTTTCAGACTAATCCAAACTGTTGAGCTGCATTTTAAAATTTCTTTTTATTGGTCATCCTAAAAAAAGACTTTGAGGCAGATCTCTCTAATTATGTGGACTTCAGTCACATCATGGAGGCTTTTCTTACGGCTTTGTACAAGAATTTGTTTTCAACCTTGTCATAAACTGTTAATTGCCATAATTTTCAGTGACAGTCACTAAATATCTGATAAGATTTCACAGGAAAAAGATTGCTTTAAAATCCTTTTCTCAGGTGATGTTCTAAATCCTGTTAGATTAAGCTTCCATACTGTAGTAAAAGTATAAAACAAAACAAGGAAAATTTCATTCTTCTTGTGCCCTGGAAAGTGAATTGTCTATTAGTTAATGATGGGACAGTAAAATAACATAAGCTTGTATCCAAATTGTTTAGGCATGTCAATGTCTTACTGAGAAAGACAGATTATTTAAATTGTTGTAGAAGAGTTTACTTCTACACTGTTTCCTTGGAGTGAAAAAATGTTAACAAAAACATTGCTAACTTCCTTCTACTTTTGTTATGTTGTCTTCTCTTTGGAAGGAGAGATGCATAAGTATTGATTTAGGCAAATACTGAAATTAAATATGTAATTTTATACAATGTTTAACACATAAATATGAAACAAAAAGATATATTTCATTTTAAAAGGAAGTTTATCAAGTGTAAGGTTTGAAGTTTCTCTGAAGTCCTAATGAAACAATGATGGAGCAAGTGATTTGTTCTCAGATACCAGGATGCAAAAACTGCTACAGGACTTTCAGGTCAAATCAAGTTATGGGGAAGGACATCACAAGAAAGCCTCTCTTAGCAGGTTACAGTATCAGTCTTCACACATAAAATAGTCTCAGTTAACCCCCAGGACAGTGCCTTTTTCTTATTTTCTCATTAGAAGGACCCACATGTTTCTCACCTTAGTTTCTAACAGCTCAATTTCACAACACTCTTTGCTCTACTTAGAGCGGATGCCTTCTTGCAGATGCGGTCACACTCTCTGGCTGCTAAGGCTTGTCTCATATGTGTCTCCTCCTCTGAGGGAAAGCCTCTAACCTATGTCCCCCCACGTTTGTGAGCTTGACCTGAAATGCCACCTCTGCCCTGTTCTACATCTGCTGTCACTGGCCGTGTTGGGGGTGCACAGGGAAGGGCACCTGGTTCTCATCTTTGGCAGAGCTCAGATGAGTAATGTCGCCTACACTGCAAAACAGTGTACTCGCTTTGATTCACTTTCTCCTGAGGTATCCTAAATATGGGATATTTAAATTTTGTGCTTCCAGAACTTAGAAATCACATACCCTGTAATTATTTTACACAGATGCTTTAGAACTTAACAGTTAGTAAAATATATACTGCAAGTTGCACTAAATACCATTGAAATGAGAATGAGGATTACCTCTCCCTAAGAATGAAAGGGGGATCATTTAAAACACACCTTAGTAGTAAGCTAAAATGATATTTTGTGTCAGATCAGAACTTTGTGGTATGGTGGATGAGGAGTTTCGCAGGGACTGATACATCACGTGTAGTGGGGAATAACAGCTGTTCGCTAAAAAGAAAGTTCCAGTTGGTTCAGTTTTAATGGAGCTTATATAGGCAATACATAAAGTTTTTCTTTTACCAAGTATACAGTCTGAACCATCTCTTGGGAAACAAAACTAATTTGCAATCACAGTCAAGTGATAAATATAAAACTCAATGAAGCAGTTTCCAATTGTTGTCGATATCTGAAGTTTTTTAACAGAAATATTTAAGGAAAAACTCACTAGAATTTCAGTTAGAAATATTTTTATAACATGTTTTTTTATCACATATAGAAGTCTGCTGAAAAATTCCTTTCTGCTTAAGCTGCAGCGAATATTAATCATTACCACCCTCCTTCGCACAAAAATTACAATCAGAATTGCAGAATTGTTCTGGTTGAATGGGACATCCAGGAGCCACAGTCCTGCTTGAACCAGGATCAATAGCCTCTTCACAATTTCTGTACTATAAAAAGTCCATAAACATGCTTAAGATGGGGATGCCCCCGTTGTAGTCATTGCCTCTGGAACGAACTTTACAGTCTGGGGTTGGCCTGTGCAGACCCAGAAGCTGGACTTAATGATCCTCACTGGACACTTCCAGCTCAGTATATTCTATGATTCTATGACTAGGAAACACTAGTACGTTAGAATATGATTGCTATGGACTCCAAACATCCTATTTGCCAGTCCATATGAGCTCCTTATAATTATCATTTATCCCACAATATACATGTAGGGTAACATCATCCCTACATTCTAAAATACTGACTATATATGCTAAGTCTATTTGCACTATTTAGGCAAATTAGAGCTATTATGGAAGTATATCTAAAGCATCACTAGGGCTTAATTTGTTGCTGAAGGCAATTAGACATTTCTTTAGAAAGTCTGTAGGAAAAAATAGACATTATATTTTTAAATGTGCTTCAGAGTTGAATCCAGGAGTGAAACAATTATTGGTAAAGGTATCTGAGAGTCAGTTGTTCCATAGACAGGGAGAAGGGAGCACTCCCAAGAGTTTACTCCGTCATTCTCACTTTGCCTGATCTCTGGCCCAGTTCTTCAGCCTTCAAGTGGTGGTCAGCTTGAGAGGTTGATGACTTCTTCCTCAAATCAGAATTGAGGAATCCATTCCTTGTTCAGACTTCAAAGTTTGTTTCAGTGTCTCTCATAGGGCTCTGAAATCTTCTGATGAGAAACTGGAAGTACATTCAGTGAAGCCTTCTATTTGTGTTTCCATAATGGGCTGTGGAGCCTAGATGAGAAATTCTAGAAACTGGTTGTTGCTATCCCAGGCCTCTTAACATAAGCTGCTTTGCAACGTATTTTGAAGCCTTTCCAAGCAGAAAGGAATCATTGAACTTTAGTGGGAAAACCAGGAGAAGTCATATCTGGTAATATTTAAGCTGTATGTAGCTACAGTTGGAAGTTCAGTAGAAGTTCTTCTTCCCTTAGGATATCACTTCCTCTTTTGGGTTATGAAGAGGCCTGAGGGGATATCCCATTTCAGCAAACACTGTATCAAACAGAAAGGTATAGTTCTTAGCTTTTGTTTCCACCATGCTACTTAGTGCCTTCTTAGGATGGAGCAAAAAGCGAACCTTGCAATTTGTTTTGTGGAAAGAATAAGGTTTCTTCAAGGTGAACTTTATGCTGAAAACAAAGTTCATTCAACAATTACACTGATTGGTATTCATCCAGAAAGTATTGATAGAATGACTGAGTCAGCCATCCTCTCAGTAATGTGACAAATAATTGGACTAAAAGATGTATAGTCACTTAAATGGCTCATAGCATTTCTGGCTCATAAAAAACATCAGAAAACACAGACTCTCTTGCCAGTTCTTGATTTTGGCTGGAACAGACCAGGAAGATCCTGAGTGAAAGAGGGAATGTTCCCATTTGTGTTTCTGGTATTGTCTGTTATCTAGAGCGGGAACATTACCTCCCAAGGCTTCTTTTGAGAACTTACTGATGTTTTATTTATGGCTAAGCAATGCTTGTCCCAAGTCCAAGCATTTTTCAGTTTCCCATGCTCTGCCAGTGAGTGGGTGCACAAGAAGCTGGGGGAGCACGGCCAGGGCAGCTGGCCTGAACTAGCCAGAGGGATATTCCACAGCCTACAGTGTTGTGTTGAGTTCATAAATTGGGGGAGCTGATGATCACTCCTTGGCTACTGGCTCCAGTCAGTGGGTGGTGAGCAAGTTATGGTTCGTCACTGTTTGCATTTCAATCTATAAATTTTACCTTTTTCCAGTCCTTTTCTCCATCTCACCAGGGGTGAGGGGGCAGTGAATGAACTCCTCTGTGGTCCTTAGTTGCCAGCTGGGGGTAAATCACAACAAAAACATATACTCTATAACATTTAAGAAATAGCTATAGCTTGAAGCAGCATTACAAGTCAATTTCTTGCTTTTGTTCTGCTTTTTTTATTGCTAACTTTATTAAATGAAGGGTTAATATTTCTATGATGTTTTTCTGTGACAGGAAGCTTTCAAAATCTCTCATGCACTTCAGGGTGTTTACTTGCTAGGTTTGTTTTACCTTGGCCTATTTCTGTCTTTTTTTTCGTTTGTTTTTTAACATGAGTCACTGTATATTGAAAATTCATTAATGACCTTGGCAGATATTAATTAAAGACAGTTTAATGGCTTTCAGGACAAGAAGACCTTGACCGATTTCTTTAAGCCCAGATGAAACTGCAAATGAAGAAGACTGGTGTATATTGGTGAGGAGAGCTGGGAGAACCACATGAGCAGTATTAGTCACAGATGAGGTTGACTGAAATATGAAAGAAAATGCACAAAATTATTTCAGAAAATTCATTCTATCATTATTTTATTTCACTCATGATTCTCAAAGAAAACATTTAAATTATTAATTAGAAGCATCTCTCCTAGTTCTACTAAAATATTTTTTCCAGGTTTGAGTAGGTAAACATGAAAACATGACTCTGAACATGAGGTGACGAGGGAAATAAGGCATTGCTGGGTCCAGAGAAAGTACAGCTGCACCCTCAGAGACTTAGAGCACAAAGCATCTGGCTAGAGAGGAGTGAGAGGTTTTACAGAAGACAAAATAACACATCCCAGTCATGAAAATCCAGAAAGCTCTCTGAGACAGATAGAGTTAAATGTCAGCAGAAGGATGACATCACAGTTGAGAAAGTTAGGAAGGAAAGATTCTTGTGGGAGAGATTAAGAGAGGTTTTAGCCAAGTAGAGCTTCAGCTGACAGAAAACTTATGCAAAATACTTCCAGCAGACAGCCCAGCTGGTTTTGGACACAATTCAGCTACTAGTTGATCCCACAGATAGTTCTCATTTGGAGATATTAACATGAAATTATGTGAGACAAGAACTGGTTCAAGGACAGTGGCCCATGAAACAGCTGCAGAAAATACAAGGGAAGTAAAAAAGATCTTTAAAATATCTCCTAAAATAAAAAGGAGAAAACTAAAAGAAAAGGCAAAACCAGAGTTTAGAAAACTCTCTGTGTTGGTAGCAAACAAGATATGACACACAAGAGTATAATGTTAAATGGCAGAGATCTCCACATAGTACATGCTAAAAAGGAAGGGGAAAAAAAAGATGGTACCATAAGATGCAGATATGGTAAATCTTAACTAAGACTCCAAAACATTTTTAATTAAATCCCTTCCTGTGTAACATAATTGTAAGTTCACAAAATGTTGTACAGCCTGAATTCAGTGTACTAAGTGCACACATAATATCAGGTTGTAAAATCTTCAGTAGATATTCCACATTTTCATCTCTTATTTGAAGTATCATTCTAAACTAGAAATATATAAAAATTATATAAATAAATAACAATCTCTCTTTCACTGTAGGCCAGTCATGCTGAAATAACTACTCCAGGGAAATATATACAAATCCACTTAGTCACATTTCCTTCCTAATGTTGGTAATCTCTTCCTTCTGAACTAGGGGATTTTTGTCCGTAGTATAAAGCTACCACAGACTTAACGTGTCCATTCATTGCACTTTCAAAGCAGTTTGGAAATTAAGTAAACTTTTGACAATGGTGAGACAGTTAATAAAAACAGGTTTAATGAAAGTTATGTGATGACATAATGAAGTCAGAAATAACAAAAGCTGATGATGATGGAGGAGGAAAAGAGGAATGCTGTATGTATTCCCAAATGTATTAGGAGTAAGATTTTATATTATGACTCAATTTGGGTTTGCTTCTTTGCTTCTTTAGCCAAACACTTGGAGTCAAGCTACATGATGATAAATAGGAATTAAATGAATACTGCTGGACTGCCAAAATGGTACCTTTGTTTCTCTTTTTAGACTGCTGTTTTGTTCTGTCAGTTGTGCTTTGTGTTACATATATAATGGATTTGCAGAAACAGTTGACAAATAACTGCAGGATTTGATGGGAGCAGCAGGTGCCTATTTTTCTAGTCTGCATAAACCTTTTTCTCAGGAAAACTTCACACTTCAAGAAATAATTAACACTGCATGTCACAGTAGACCATAAAAACTAAGAAGAAATTATCACAGAATCAACAATGGCCTTTACCTGAACACATCTGAAATCTCAATCAGTTTACAATTCTCTTTGTTTACAGCAAGAACAGGCAACTGGACCACTGTCTTCCCTTGTGGCCCGGTTGCTTCTGCAGAAGCAGTTTTCCATTTTCTGTTTCTCCTACTCAGCCTGCTTTCATATGAAATCTGCTCAAATCTCTAGCAAGAAATCTTGTTCCAAACCTTTCCTCCCTTGGCTGTTGATGAGTGCCAAACTGTTTTATTCGTTTCATTATTCAGAATAGCTGAGTACAACACAGAAATGGCCACAGGAACTCATGAAACATTACCATTATGTCTGAATGAGGAGTTGTTTAGGAGCTCTTGTAGATGGATGCACTTTGAAACACTCCACGGTGGTAAACAAAATAGTTTAGATAAGAACTGAAGTTACATTTTCAAATTCACTCTTTAGTCTTCCAAAATAAATAAAATTAATGTTTTAAAGGCACATCTGGTCTCAACTCAGAAATATATAAATGTGTGCACATGTGCAGGGGAACATGTCTTTGTACACATGGTGTACATACATATATACATGGAGAAGAGGAATAAAAGTAATGCCTTGTTACATGCTTTTTCAATTGACTTAATACAAAAGAAAATATTTACATTACAATTAACAGAGACTGAGGACTACTTTATACAAAGATGAAAAATTCAATTAACTGAATTTCCTGCAGATTTATGATTAGCAGATAGTTCATGTTAATCTTTAGAGGCCAGTGTGATACTCTTCTTTAGGACACTCAGTTTTATATGGCTTCCTCTAACATATGAATGCATCAATTTAATTGCACATTACCTGTCTGTTTCTCTTTAGACTACTGCAATTGATAGGAAAAAAATCTAAAACTCCAGTTATACTCAAATACATACAATAGTCATGAGCTCTGATTTTTTTTTTTACTAGACACTCTACTTCTCTTATGACTAAATAGAGCAAAGCTTGCTGCTGATGCACTGCTGTGCCAGAATGCAAGGGTTTAGTAAACAATATTTACTTGCTTATCATGTTGTCTAAGAAGCTGTTAGCCAAATGAACATAACAACCAAATGTAAAACTGGCACAGATCAGGATAAACTGAAAGTGCTAAAGTATGCCCCTTATGAGACTGTAAAATTTTTTAATGCTAACTTGCCTGTGATCCTCTAAATTTCTGGGGGACTTCCTCAGTCACTTTCCCTGTCCTGTATTGTTCATCCCATTGTCTTGTCATGGGATATTTGTATGTGCATGAACAGCAAACGTGGTATTTGTCTGTGGGTATCAAACAATCACAGGGCAAAATTCACATACCCAAATTCCATCTCCTCCTCTCTAAAAAAATAAAGTTGAGTGCAAAGGAGTAAGGTTGGCAGTTTGATTGCATGATGTGTTCTGCTTCACTCTATGAATCATCCATCATCTGTCATCCATCTTGGGGAACTTGATGCTATGCCTTTTACTTTTATGTACATCCATAGGTCACAAACTAGAAACTAGACCTAGTCTTACATTAATAAAGTGCCCTTCTAAAGAGGTGTTTATTAAAACAAAACAAAAACACCCTATCAAAACCAGCAAAAAAATTCCATAAATTTGGAAGCAGATGATGTGATGCTAATTCAGAATATTTCTTATACTCTAACATTAAATTCAAAGTTTATAATGTAATTATATATTTTAATTGTAATTAAAAGATACGGGAATTATCATATATGGTTTCAAAGAGAAAATCTGTGATGTGAGAAAATATTACAGATGTTTATTGAAAGAAAGGTGTGTTTTCACTAGTGTGAACCTGACAGGGAGGCAGCAGTGAAAGTCACTGTCCTGTTCATGCAGCTGAAAAATTATAAAAGTTGGAAGGGGCCCGAAAAGGACTGTAACAATCCCAATTTTGCTTTCAGTGAGAATCAGTACCTTATGCAAGATGAGGTAAAGAAGTGACAAGTTCATGACCTTTAAGTACTTACAAAGAGAACATACCACTGAATGCAGAAAAAAAATAATTACAGATTTGTTCTAGGTCTGAAAAATGAAGCTACACAAACTCAAACTAAAAAAACAATGCAGCATTTTGGCACTGAGTGTAAAAGGTCACTGTGAATAAGACAGTGTTCAGTAATAGAAATCTAAAAACCATGAGCTGTTCTCCTTTAAATGACCACCTGCCACTGTGTCTGAAGCCATGAACTTGACCCCAGCAACCTGCTGAAATTCTGCAGGTATTAGATAACATGTTTGAAGAGAAGAAATTCAGCACCTTGTGTATATTTGAGAGCCTCATCTTTCCTACCAGTAGACCCCTCAGAATATTTTGCTTTTTCAGCATAACCTTTGCTTTGCCTTATCTAAAATAAACTTTTTAGCGATTATGTATTTAAACCATAGAATTATGGATTATTAAGTGTGTGTTCAAAGAAGTCTGTCATTTTAGTAGTTTTCCTGGCTTAGTACATTCTTTATACATAACCGTTAACCTACTTGCTATCTTACACCTTTTTCTTTAAAATTCTGAGCAGTGTCTTACTTTGTACTAGCTGGATACCAGCATCCTGGTGATGAGCTTGTGCAAGAGTGAGTTCTACTTTTTCATTTAAGGTAAACTTTATCCTAACCTCTGTCATCTTGGCCAAAGGAAGCTTTCAGTCAATTTTTAAAAATAACCTCTAAGAGAAAATTCTTTCACAGATCAAAGGAAAACAAACAACAATCACCAGAAAAGGAGAAAGTGTGCAATTATACACATATTTATTTTTTTTTTTTTCTGGCACCAGTAAAATGGGTCTATTTTTAACATGAGTAGATGTAGCTACATGCTTGTTGGGCTTTCATAAGGCTTTTTAATTTAGGTGCTGCATGTATATGTATATATGATTAAATGTATCTGTGTGAAGGGCTTTATACTTCATTGTTGCTATTCAAAATGGCTTACAGCTAGATCAGAGGGAAAAACCCCAACATTTGTGTTACAAGCTTGAGAGGAGGTCAATATATTACAGTTTTATTTCTTTTCACTTTACCGTTTTGTTTTTAATATTATTCACTAGCAAGGCATGGAGTTGTACTACCTTGCTGTACCAACGTATTTTGTGACCATACACTGAAATATAGGAACATTTTTCTTCCCTGACTGCAGCTCATTTGTGATCTTCCAGATTAATTTTGAATTATTTTTAGACCTAATGTTTTAAGATGCTATCCATAATTGAAATCAAATCAGAGCTGTCTTCTAAGATGTCATAGGACATCTTCAGACAGCATAAGAGAACATAATAATTTTTTTCTCATATCTTTTAAAGTCTGTTATATTTCTCCCATTCATTTTGGCACTGTATTAAAATCACTCTCAACCAAAGTCTAACATTATTTGAATGAGAGAAAAATGGGCTAAACAGTTCTATCTTATGTGGGTAATAATAATACTGGTTACAAGACTATCAGAAATATGAACACACTGAAAGTTAGAAAAAGACCAAGATGGTGTAAAGGAATGAAGCTCAGCTATGGAACATTGGAGGCACTGTCTTAAGTACCTATATTTTGTGATCTGAGAAGATCCTACACATCTGCTGTTTGAATTTGACCTTTCATCGTGTTCCATCAGCAAATATCAATAAATCGAAGGGCACAACTGCACTGAAAGTGTGTTAAAAGGAATTTTCATTATGAAGCTTTTTTGTCAAAATTGTTTAAAAAGTAAAAGTTAAAAGTAAGGTTTGCTTACTTGCTTTTTTTTTTTAAAAAATGACAGAATATTATTAAATGAATCAGAGTTGTAGCTTTCAGACAACATTAGAACTAGTACTGTGAATATCACTGGTCTTTCACCCTAGAACCAAAGTGTTATCATTTATGTTTTTTCTTAGATTTCCTCTTTTCCTGAGAGCTAGAAATTTTCAAACACCAGTAAGGACTGCTACTGATCTGTGCCTATGTGAACTTATTTGCTGAGAAATCTGATTCGGAAGACATTCAGTTCTCATCATAAGTGCAGAATTGCAACATAACTATTCACAGTGATCCCAGAATCAGAGAATCACACAGAATCACCAGGTTGAAAGAGACCTTCAAGGTCATCGAGTCCAACCTATGCCCTAACACCACCTCAACTAAACCATGGCACTGAGTGCCACATCCTGTCTTTTTTTAAACACATCCAGGGATGGTGACTCCACCACCTCCCTGGGCAGACCATTCCAGTACTTTATCACTCTTTCAGTTAAAAACTTTTTCCTAACATCCAACCTAAATTTCCCTTGGCGCAGCTTAAGACTGCTGGTAAAGATAAAGAATGATAAAGAATCTTTTTGTAGTCTTATGTCAAATTTATTTTAAACCCATGGTAGTTCATTCTTGCTGGTGTCAGTCTACATCACTTATCACTGCCAACAGTTTGGACCAGTGCCATTGATGGACCATCACTGACCTTTGAAAAGTTAACAGTAGAATTCATAGAAACTTAATTTCACCACAGTTTTAAGTAAAATATATGCACGTGTCTTATTTTTTTGAGATATACACCAGATAAGATGAAGGATTTCTCTCAGGCATCCAACTCAAACAGCTAGAAGTGCTTTCCATGATGTTCTGTGTAATCAATTACTGCCAGAAGTGTTCAGTTTATAAATTTTAGCTAATTATGAATTAAATAATGCCCAGTTTTACTAACTATATAAGATGGATGGAAAGTACTATTTTTCATCTCCAAATCTCTTTAATGATTACAATTCACCTTCTCCATTTTCTATTCTTTTAGAATTAGCATTTAGTCAATACTCAGTTGACTGATATTTTGCTTCATAATGTGAAAAGACTTTGCTTGATTGTAATCATCCTGTTACATTTGACTGGTAACAAGGGGAAACAATGTATATAAACTGCATAACTGAAGAACATTATACAAATTCAAATTAATTTACATTATTTTTCCCAATGAAGATGATAAAATTTAGTGTCTTATCAGTATCCATAGGGATTTGGTTTCTGGGAAGGTTTCATTTATAAAGTAAATAATTCCAGAAGTAAATAATTCTCTGTGTAATAAATGCAAAGGTACTGCATAATGAGTCAAATTCATTAATAGTACCATCAGTAAAGATATAGTGAATTTCTCAATCTTTATTTTACTTTTTAGAGACATTAAGAAATTTTGCATCTCGTATCTCCTTTTTGAATCGCTAGTAAATTTTTTGTATTAGCAATTTAATGTAAGTAAAATTCAGGATTTTTTCAGTGATAAAAAGCCCATTAAGATTTACTTTATCTAAATGATCATTTTGCATATTTTAATTCAATCCACTATCCTCAGCTATATCCAGTTCACCTACTTGATCTTTTAAATCAAATATCAAAATGCATGATTAATCGAAGTCAGTCCTTGACCTCCTATGTGAATCTCGCAAAATGAAAATCTAAGCCTGTATGCTGCCTTTAAGTTTTTATGATACCACCTAGCTTATTTCAGGATTGAAATTACAGGGCTTAATACATTCAAAGCTAATTATAAAGTCATTCTGAGACAGAACAGAGACAACCAAACCAGATGGAATCCATTACCAATCATACTCCTGAGACTGTCTGGCATTATTAAAATGTGTAATATTTCCATGTAGTGGTGTCTGCTTTAATTGGTTTCTGTCTAGGTACCAACACTAGAGCCGCTTCTATGAGCTCTTTTTAGAGGTTAACTCTGCTCATTGCAGAAATAGGTCTTGTCATACTCGACTTTTTCATGTGAATTAAATGGACAGTCCAAAATGAATTTGAAAATAGTAGGATGCTTAAAGAGCAACAAAACTCCAGAAAAAAGTAGTTCTGGATTTATTGAAATGAAAAGAAATATGTTTAACAACTAGTAGAAAAGACAATAGTACTTTGGATGAATCAAGAAAGAAATTGTTTTCCTTTTGGAATCCCCAAGGAAAAATTTGGGATAAAAAACCATTCCTTATTAACATGCTTGGCTCCCCTCCCTCTGCTTCTTTCATCTAAAGGAAGAGAAAGATTAGGGAAAGAGGACAGTAAATGACACAAAGATCTTGAACTTCTGGTAAGATTTCAAAATTCATTTGGGCAGACTGAAAGGCATGTCACTGTTTCTTATTCAGACAGAAGTGTTCTTAACCATCTGCACTCCAAACTAGTCCACAGACTTTATCAGGTTGTGAGTACAACCTAATGTATCTCACCTCCCATCTGGGCTGTTTAGTTGAATATTACCCTAACCACTGCTAAATCACTTCCAGTGCAGAGCTGGCTTGGGTCCACTGGTCCTAGGGCTTGTGGAGGGGTTTGTTTACCTGCAATACTTTACATTAACATAACAGCACAGGAACAGGACTAGATACCTGTATAAGAGAGAAATTTCATCAGTATGAAATAACTTCTACTAGTTTGAAAAATTATTGACACCAGATTTGAAACTAAGCATAAAATTGCATGTTTAATCATCTTAGTGGGAAACTTAGCCAACATGTTTACAGGGATATTGATTATTCTTATTTATTGTTTTAAGTTTCACAGCTGAAGAACAGGCTCACAGGATGGAAAATGAGATTTATAATTTATAAATTAAGATAATGATGTCTTAAATTTCCTGTCTCTACATTATGTTACTCCCCATTGTACATCACTCACACTTGAGCAAGTCCCCTGGTTCCTGCTGTCAACTTATTGGAGAAAGTCAAAGAGCTTCACATTGCTTATTTTAATCTATAGTTCATTTTATCCAAAATTCATACTGTGTATACTTTCCAAATTAGATCATTAGTTAAAGAAGTTGAGAAGCAATTTATCCAATACTGTAAAATAACACAGTAAATTCTTAGTGAGTACTTGCTAAAATAATCACTGGTAGAAGGGCATAAATGGCACTAGAAACTGATCCCATAAATAGAGAGTTGGAGGTTAGTCCCTTTTCTTGAGGAATAGGTACAGTGGACTCGAGATTCCTAAGGCTCATATCTAATTCAACTGTGAAGTCTTTATTTCTAGGCAAGTCTCACCATGTGGACATAGTACAGAAAAATCTGCCTCCTGCTCTGGTATGCAGTGCCTGCCCTCAGGAAAGGGTTTAGAGTCCTGAACAAGTGAGTGGAGATGCTCACTGTGATTTCCCAGCTGAACCTTTCTATTTAGGTCCATCTGATATTTCCTGCAAGCCAGCCTGCAGCAACACCCTCTCCAGCTGCTCAGTTGCAGTGCAGTATATTCTAGCCTTCATGTGGGAAGAAAATGTGCTTCATTTAGGAGTCATAACCCAAGGTGCACCTTCAAACCCGGCTGACCTCATGTGGGGTCACTTCAGCACGAAAAGCTCCCACACCTGAAAGCAAGGGGGAAAAGTCCCAACCCTAAAACTTGTCCTCAAGGAGGAAATTTTCTAACAGGGTAGTTTTTTTTTCCAAATTACATCTAGGAAAGTATGTTATAGCTGCCCCTAAAAAGACTACAGCAGCACTCAGGTTAAGCTGGTTTTTGTTATCACCTCTCCAAATTCTTAGCTCTCTATTGCCCTGGTTTTTGGACACCTTCTGTTTTTAACCTTGGAGTCAGATTCTTTTTTCAGTTTTTTCATGTAAATAATAGCCAGTGTTTACTTAACGGTATTTTCTGTTTTTCATTCCTTTTGTGATAAGAGAGCTTTGATAAGCACCTTTCTTNGTCCCAACCCTAAAACTTGTCCTCAAGGAGGAAATTTTCTAACAGGGTAGTTTTTTTTTCCAAATTACATCTAGGAAAGTATGTTATAGCTGCCCCTAAAAAGACTACAGCAGCACTCAGGTTAAGCTGGTTTTTGTTATCACCTCTCCAGATTCTTAGCTCTCTATTCATCCAAGCTGGGGACATGTAATGCTACACAGGGATCCCATAGTCCTGGGTTTCAGTTTACTTTAAAGTTCTGCGGGTGAGATGACTCACCAGCTCAAGGTGCTTCTTCACCCACTGACCATAGCAGGGATGTAGAAAACTCCAGTCAGTCTAGAAGCCTCACCCTTACACACCAAACCTAGGAAAGATGAATCCAAACTTGACTGCACTGAGGCATATCTAGAAATTTCTCCTAGCTTTAACACTGGATGTGCTAATACAGAGAGTGAGGAAAAAATATTTTAGCAGTAGGTATGAATCAAGCTATGCTCTGTAAATCCTAAAATTATTGTTAAAAGTAAGAATTTTTTCTGTGTTTTAACAGTGCAAAAATAATTATTCAGCTAAAATGGCATGAAAACCAGCTGGTTTCTCTTATTGCATATGACTGGATTTCTCATTTATGAACTTTAAAATGAATGTGTGCAGTAAAACAGACCAATTGAGCAGAGTTCAGTATGAGGCCTATGACAAACAGATTCCTTACCCTTCTTATGAAGCAGGTGGAAAACACAGGTAACACTAAAAAAATATTAATAGGGGAAACCAACAGATTAATGTGGCAAAAATTCCTGCACTTGCAGCACTAATGTGTTTATTGGCAGAGATGCAAATATGCCTGCAGCCTCTCATTTTCCCGTAGCACAACTGAATTAATGCTGTCATGTTGCTCAGGGTAACAGACTCCCACCTAGGAGTCCTCCCACATCACAAGATCAATGGGACCCTGGAAGTCACAGCAGAGAGAAGTAATAATATGCACCAAATTGTTGGAGCTGATAAAGAAAACACATTTACCCTTCATGTATTTTTAAAGAAGTTCTTTTTCATTACGACTTGAAAATGGCTCCTCTGTGAAGTGCACAGAAGAAAAGAGGCTTTTTCCCCTCAGCTTTTGGAAATCTGCATGTCTCCTGTCCCAAGGATGTTAATATTTCAGGATTATAGATTGAGCTAGTGCACTTCCCTGCTTTGAGTCAAGGTCAAGTATAACTGAGCAGCCCCTGACAGATGTTTGTCTCCTATGTTAATCATAAAAACATCCAGCAGAAAGATTCAACAGCTTCCCAAGCTAGCTTGATCCCATTTGACAATCCTTATAGTTAGAAATGGTTTCTAATATTTTGTCTTATTAATTATTGAAGCAAATTTAAACTGGTTTTGATTTTGTCTTTGTTTCTGTTCTTTCCTAGTCTTGTGTACTACAACTGTGGAATATTAGTCATCACTGTTTTCTTTGTTAACATTTCACATATATGAACTTTTTTATGGTCCTTGTTCTGATTTCTTTGTTAATGCTGTTTTCCTACCTTTCCTTCTGCAGCCTTAACAATCTCATTCCTCGATTCAGATAATTTCTAAATTTCCTTTCTTACTGATTTTCCCCGAGTTTGCATTAATTCACTGAAAAATGTTTGAAATGTTCTTATATATCAGAAAGAACTTGGAATATAATAATTACAGTCTTAACAGTAACCCAATGACATCTGGCTTTAATGGAAAAAGCAAATAAGTTGGAAAGATGTTCCCAGAATTTGTAGTTCTCCACTTTAAGATTCTGTAACATTCTGTTCAGCTAGTTAATTCTCAATTTGTGCTTATGCATTTGATTTTCTTTCCTGGATGTGATATCTCCACTTGACACTAAGAAAAATCGTTTTACTGGTATCACCATTTCTTCAGTTTACCCATGTCATTTGAATTCAAATCTGATCTTTCAGAGATTTTTAAACCTTTTACAGCTCAGTATTATGCAGAGATTTTATAAGCATGGACCCTATTTTATCATTCAGACGTATCAGATCTGTCCTTCTGATTTGACAACAAACCATTGATAACCACACTGAGAATGCTGGTTGCCAACTATTTGTGCACTCAGTTATTAGCAGCTTCTTCTTTTCTGTTTTTCCTGACTTGCCCACTGCAACTCTGTATAGAACTGTGTCCAGAGGGCTGTTGGGATCAAGATACTGCACTCATCCCTCGGGAATTCACAGACCAGTACTCTCATCAAAGGATTACACTGGTCTGACATTAGCTGCTTTTGTCAAATTTATATTGGTGGGTTGTGAAGACCTCTTAGGTGAATAACCATGTTTCTGCACAGTTTCAAGAACTGTTCTGTAAATCTATCGCTCTTGTTTCTGCCATCATAGTAAGTTTTATCCAACCTGAGCATGTCTTATCTCTACATCAGAGATATACAGATGTACTATGTACCAGATGTACCTGATGTACGGGTATTAACAATAATAACAGTATCAGGTCAAAATTGAACATTTCTTTCTGAAGTGTTAGAGCAGAAAAAAGCATTGATGAAATTCTTTGTCGCACCCATTATATTTTCAGGCTTAGTCAAATAAATAGTTTCTTTTAAAAAATGATATATTTATTAAAGCATTTAAAAATAACTTTTATGTTACCAGCTGAAATGCTTTCTGCATGTTAGCCTTTAGGATTTTTTTTTCACGCCTACCCTGTTTTCTGTATTAATTCATTTTCTAGAATATGCATCTGAACCTCATGTTAATCTTTGATAGCTTTGATATTGTATTTCTAATGGCTGTGGTAAAATAAACTCACTCTGCCATATCACCGTGATCATGGTGACAGCAATAAACAATTAAAATATTAACCTGTTTCTATGATAATGTAACTACTCTGAAATTTTTTTTACACTCCAAGTATTATCATCAATAAAGTTTTCTTGGTGTAAAGCACAATGAATATGAGTCAGGAATCCCCCTTTGGAGTGAATTGTTGAAAACACATACTGCATTGCATTAGCAGGAGCACAAACAGGGTAAGTGATGATTCCCCACTCTCTATCTCTCCTGAGGCTGCACATGCAGTGTCATGTACTGCTGTGGACTCCTGGTACAGCAGTGGTGCATTTACAAACTGAAATGATTTTGCTATTTGTGGTAGGTTTCAGAGATAAAATCACATGACGTAAAACCAAGAAAACCCATTCATGCTTAGGTAAGCCTCAGCAGGAACAGACATTGAAGAACAAATGATGGCAAAGTCTCAACCTCACTTGGTGCTGAAATGGAGCAATATGTTAAATTCTAGTTTAAAAAGGTAGTAGGTAATGAAATGGTTATTAATCTAAACCCCTGGAACATTTTTGAAATTACTTAAATGACTTTCCTATAATAAATCTTAATATACCTTTAGTGGGCTACGCTTTTAAAGTTTTTATCCCGCGTAGAACATTGAAAATAATGGTCCCTTGTCATCTGGGAATGGAGACTATCAAGTTTTCATGGTGGGCCATTAAGACAAGAGCAATATTAATGTCTTCTCCTGCTATTCTCCTTTAACTATTACAAGTTGAGTCTCTGATTTATTCCTGAAGAATTCTATTGGAGTATAAACACTTCTCCAGTACCCTGAATATATAATTCTTGAGGTCCTGTGTTGTCCTGTTTTTTGCTAAGCCTTCTGTTATAACCTTGGAGTCAGAGAATTTTCACGTAGTTTTATGTAACCAATAACCAATGTTTATTTAACTGTCTACTCTGTTTTTCATTCCTTTTGTGATTAAAGAAAGTTTGATGAGCATCCTTTTTCTCCAGTGGGATTGAGGAGGAAGTGACATGTCCTCCAATCCCTTGTGGAGTTGAGAATCCTATAAAGTATGATAAATGTAAATAAATTCTCTCTTTTCCCTCCTTTCTGATGAACCTAGCAAGTGTAAGAGTGTCCTTTATTGTGCTTTCACTGGCACAGTTCTGTTCATATTTCCTAATATTTTCAGTACATTTAGATCCTCTTCTATCTTCTCAGTCCTCTGCAATGCCATACCCCACACTGAGTTAGCCCAAATCTTTCCAGTGTAGCCCGTGATGGATTTTATTTTTCTTTAGATGGGCCCTTCACACACTCCAAAAATGGGATAGAAGGAAGAAAATGAAAGTTATGAAGCTGCAACAACAAAAAACCAAAAAAACAAAACTAAAACCAAAACCAAAANTAAATAAATTCTCTCTTTTCCCTCCTTTCTGATGAACCTAGCAAGTGTAAGAGTGTCCTTTATTGTGCTTTCACTGGCACAGTTCTGTTCATATTTCCTAATATTTTCAGTACATTTAGATCCTCTTCTATCTTCTCAGTCCTCTGCAATGCCATACCCCACACTGAGTTAGCCCAAATCTTTCCAGTGTAGCCCGTGATGGATTTTATTTTTCTTTAGATGGGCCCTTCACACACTCCAAAAATGGGATAGAAGGAAGAAAATGAAAGTTATGAAGCTGCAACAACAAAAAACCAAAAAAACAAAACTAAAACCAAAACCAAAACAAAAAAAAAAAAAGAAAAAGAAAAAANAAAGAAAAAACCCACAAAAAAAAAAAAGTTGGAGGGACACACAGTCCCAGATACTCCCATTTCTTACTTTTGTTGCAGTCAAAGGAAAGGCTGTCTCTCACCAGGAGTAGCTTTCACTCTTTAAATTGATCCTGCTTTATAGATAGCATTTATTCTTCATTTGTACAATATCAAGATAATACTCTACAATATTCCTGTTTCAATTAATTATCATTAATCCTGTCAACTGGATAAAAGGTACTGGATGCAATTACTAGCTGTGGGTTAGAGCGGAGCTGTTTAACTAGTCAAAGGATACATTTTGAAAACTAGGCATGTTTTACCAGATAGAATAAGTAGATATTGAATAAAATACAAGAAAAAATTATATAATTTCATTAAATTAATTTTTAAAAATTAATAACTCTTACAGTATGCAAAAAAACACTAGAAAAATCTTTTTTAAATTCAGTATACAATAATGATATGAAGATGTTAGAAATTTCTAATGAATTAATAATAAGAAGAAATAAAAATGCTACTAAAAATACCTACATGATTAATGTCTTGTGAATATTATATTATTAACAGGAAAACATGATCTGTGAATGGTGATGGTAGCCTTCAAGTATACAGGACATACAGAATAGCTTACTGTTACTTATACAAAGGGCATACCTTGCTCACAATTCCATAGATGGCCTGTTTAGAATGCATGGTTTGGCTGCCTTTGACCACTGCACTTCACTTATTAATACTTGAGATTTTGACTGTACTAAGTATATTCTTATTCTTATATTCTTACACGTCTCTATTGTATTGCTTATGAGCGTGGTGACAGGAAAATCATGCCCAGCAAAATGAAAAAGGTTGATTTAAATAATTTAGTTTCAGCATTACTAAAGTCTTAAGTTTCTGCTTCATCACAAATATTTAAAACGTGCACCAATCATTTCCACCATTTAAATAAATTACAAAATATTTCCTAGTAGAATTTATCTCTACTACATATGGTAAGATGATGGTTTGCCTATATTTTTGTTATTGTGTCTGCATTAATCCAGAATAATTACTTTAGTCTTATGATTTTTAAAAATATTTTTTAAAGTTAGAAATAATTTTTTTAAGCCTTTTTTAGGGAGTACCTCATTTTTCATTGCAAACCAAAATGTTACCAAATTTTTTGGCCAGCATAAAAGGATATTTGTATTAAAACTCTTGGTTATCTTTGAAAGGTAAACATGTTTTGTAATTGGTCTTACTTAACTGGCAGAAGAAAATATTTTCTATGAAGCTTCATAAAAATGCGCTCAATCCCAGATCAGCTCTTTGAAGGTGAGAAACTTTACCTCCAATTCAACATAACACAGAGAAAGAGTAGACTCAAAGAATCTTCAGTGAGCCCTAGAAATATTTTAGGCAATGAAAGAATCCGCTGTGATCCTGAAAAGCCCTTTATAAGGCTACCAGATGCTTGAGAGCTTTGTGCACTGCCGGCATCAACATTTTGGATCATGATATTTTCTAGATACACAAATATAGAAGTCTACATCTAAACAAACAATCCATTTTGAGCAGTTGCTAACCTCTTTCCCACCTAAATTCTATTGCAGATCAATTATATGCAGATTTGCAACGAAACAATTCTTAAATTAACAGCACCCCCTGATTTAGTAGATGGCCTAAAACATTTCTCATCCAACTCATTTCTGCACAGAAATGGACAGTCTCAGTCTCTTTCATTCAGAGACCTGGCTTCAAGGAGGAGGTTGATAGTAGCATATTATAGTAGTATAATATTGACATATCAAAGTGCTAAACCTGAATCCATACACTTCACTGAGTGTAGAAATTTAAGTCTGGAACTCACCCATTTGGGAAGTGTGCATTAGCTACATAGGTACAGGATCAAAAGGGAGGGTTAGTTCAAAGGAGACTGTGTAGCTTGGGACATCCTTCATTGTTTTTACTGAAATAGTCATTTCTGTTCCTTAACCCACTAAAATTCAATATTTTGGGGGAAAAACCTTGAACTAGATGAGGTCTGACTGTAACCCAGTGATAAGAGCACTTGGCTGGGTCTAGGACACTATCATACTTAGGTTACTGTACTTTTCCTGCACTTGTCAGGAAACTTCATTAGTGAGGTTAAAAATTTTATTTAGTTTGCTAATCCATGAAGTATTAATGCACCCTCTTACTTTACTTTATGTAATTACATTAATTAAGGCCACATTTATACTGGCCCAGCCACCTAAATATTCAATTAAATTATGAAATGAGTAAGTACAGACATTCTTCAGTGTAACAATGAATGTGGTTAATTTTCCTATGGCAGTCAGACTTAAATAATTTTTGCTCAGAAATCTGGAGTTTCAATTCTGTAAATCAGTTAAAACATACCCAATCTTCAAATTTTACTCAGTTTAATTTTCATTCATAGCTTTGGTCTGTTGGTGCTGGAAAGGTGTTGATAACACACCAGTGTTTGGCCACTGCTGAGCAGTGCTGGCACAGCACCAAGGCTGTCTCTCCAGCATTCTCCCCTCACCAGCAGGCTTGGCAGGGGACACAGCCAGGACAGCTGACCCAAACTGAAGAAAGGGATATTCCACGCTTTATGGCATCTGCTCAGCAGTAAAAGCTAAGGGAAATGGGAGGGGGAGTGGGATGGGAGGTGGCATTACTTATTAGGGTGTTTGTTTTCTGGAGTGAATGCTACATGTACTGACGCTCTGCTTCTCAGGAAGTGGTTTGACATCACCTGTTGATGGGAAGTAGAGAATAAATCTTTTGTTTTCCTTTGCTTCTGCGTCTGGCCTTTGCTTTTGTCTTATTAAACCACCCTTTTCCCTGACCCCCAAGGGTTTTTTTCCATCTTATTTTCTCCCTCTCCCCATCCTGACAAGGAGCAGCTTGATGGGCACCTGGCATGCATTCTATTCCAACCCAACAATCACTAGAGCAAATGTCTACTTCCCAGTTCCATACTAATGTTAATCTACCTTAAGAAAAATCTTGTGCAATATTGAAAGAAGTTACTTTGCTTTTATTTTTATATTTTTGTTTCTTTGGCATGATAATTCAGACATCATTCATAAGCACTGAAGTCAATTCAAGCTTACAAGCCTACAAAAAAGATATTTGTGCTTGTGATAAACGTCCTTCATGCTGAAAAGGCAAAATATCCTATATGCATATCTTGATTAATGTTTTCATGATAAGATTAATCAGAAAATCTGTGAACCAGTCTTGGTATTTTATTGAAATATTTATCTAAACAAGTTTTTGTCCAAATTATTAATGCAATTTCTATGAGGTTAATAAATATTTGGTTTGACTGAAACCATGTGAGAAGCAATAATGTGCTTGTGGAAGTATGAGATCAAGCATATTTAACCTCAATATGTACTTCTCAAGATATCTTCTTTTGTACTGCTGAGAGTATTCTGCTCACCAAGAGCTTTGAAAGAGATCTGCAATTCAGAGAAGCTGCATAACCTGTAATTCACTAAAATACAGGAAACATATCCTCTAGCTAAAGTGAAAATAAGATACAGACCTATTCAAATATTTTTAATAGAACTTGGGAATGTTTAGTACTTGAACAATGAACACCACAGAAATCCCTTTAAATAAGTAATGTAGTGGAAAATTGAGATCAAATCAGTTTCCAGGATGTCTGAAGATCATACTGCATCTGCTAGATAACACCACATAATACTGAAATAATTGAACGTATGACATTTGGAGGAGCTTTGTTTCTCACAGATTATTCATTTTGCAGGAGTGCCAACCTGTGCTCAGGACTGCAGGAGACAGGAGACAAATTCAAATTATGTATGCCTTTTGAAGAGCATGGAAAATACAGATAGTGAGCTAGTTCAGGAGCTGTAAATGTTCTTAATATACTCGAATGGCATGCAATATGTCTTGCATTTTCTGCCTAGGGAAAGACTGGTAGCTGGGGAATTCCATTTGACTGACAGGACAATCTACATATACAAGACAGGAGATGAAACTAAATTACTGAACGACAAAGTAAAGTGGCTAAGTTTATCTATCTAGACAACATCACAATACCATAGAAGACCAATGTCTCCATTTGATTTCCCAAAACTTATCCTGTCTCCTTGTTTTTGTAACGAGACATGAAGGGAAGTGGCAGGCTATAATATTATCTCTTGGGAAGATTTTGTGAGATATTATACTTCCTTTAGAAATTCTTTTCTCTAGCCATGTTCTTTACCTTAAAATATTGAGAATGATAGAAGAAAATCTATGTCGTTTATGGAGATATTTATATCATATATATGCACATATCCAGAAGCACGTAACTAGAGGCTTCAAGTAAGTTTTCATCAAGGGTTTTTATTCAGGATCCCTGATGTCCTGAAATTTGGGAAAATTGAGTTTATTTCATGAAGGTCTTGAGACTGTAATATTCAGATGGGCAGGAGAATGACAGACAAGTACTTTTCTTCTTCTCACAAGCTGAAAGTAAATGTCAAGGTAATTTTCTTGTGACCTAGAGTAGAAATTACGTAGTTATAAAGATCACTAATACTCTGCACTGGAAAGTCTAATACATTTTTATGCGTTATCCATAAATCTACTTTAGTGAAGGGAGTCCTGAAAGACTTCATGTAAGCATCTATTGCACTAAGGCTGGCTGAACAGGTGCTTTGAAAATTCATTGTCCTTCTCCTTGTAATACAAGTTTGAACTGCCATAGCTAACCTTAGTTTTATGCTTAGAACCAAAATATTCATCATGCTGCAGGATGAAACAACAGGAGGTTGGGCAAACAACAAGAGGTAACTTTATTACTAAATATTCACCCAGAATAAAAAAGTATGACTTACTATAGTGTTAGTCAAAACTGCTTGACATTCCTATCCACTAACGGGAAACTGATGACCAATTCCAAACAGCATCTACTTACAAAGATTAATAGTAACAGTGAAAGTTTATTGTGTTCTAATGGAATGGTTGATATATTTGACACCACCAAAATAATGTTATACTAGAAACATCACTAGTATGGACTTTATTCATCAGAGACCTCTACACTTAGACCATTTTCTTTATAAAGCAGATCAGGTTTATTATAATACAGAAAGACATGTCAAAAAATGTCTTGACATTTTTTGACATTCTCTTCAGTAAGAGCTCTCTTTTAAATCAACCACTTTTATCAATGTTAATGATGTTTGGATTATTAAATGAATAAATATTTGTGGGTCTTTGCTATCTGTCTCACTTTAATATGCTAACTGGAATTATTTCATGTGCAGTTTCTTCATGGTTAGATATCTGTGTACCATTAGAATGAGTGACTCTCTGTTTTTGTCTGTTTCTACTTTGTTTAATGTGTCAGTAATAGAAACCCTGCAGTTCCTCTTGAATTCTAAAACAATGATTCTCAAAAAGCAAACATCACTGCAGTGGCCAATCTTTTTTCTCATGAGTAAGGTATCATGGGTGTTTGCAAGGGGGATTCAGTTGTTCTGAATTCTCTTTTTAACTAGTAAATTGAACTTGGTGTTTGTGCAGTTACTGGCTGTATCTTCACAAAGAAACTCATTGGGCTCAGTTTCAAGCACTACCCTATGATGAACTTCAGCATTTAAATATTTGCAGATTACCTGGCTTGAGTCAAATATCATATTCCCAGTTTAGGGGCATGATCAGAGAGACAATGTGCAGGTCACCAAAGGGTATGGATGAAGACTATTGCTGGAAGAAGGAAGTCTAACCAGCCTGACTCGAGCTATGTTCCACCATTCACTTTCAGGGTTAGGCCACGTTATTTTGCTATTAGAGATGTGCCACTTGGTTAGGAAGGTCAGGAGTGAGCTGCAGTAAGTCTAGGGTAAAATGATGATATCTACTCTGATAAAAATTAAAAGGAGAATAAGGGATCAAATTGTCTCTAAGCTGCCTCTGGCCAGTGGAAAAGACTTCTGCAGAGCAGGGTCTATGGAAAACAGCCAGAGTAATCACTGATCCCCAAGAATACTGGATCAAAGTCTGCTGTCTCTTCTGAGATATGCTACATGGAAGGAGAGCTGACATTGCCTGTATTGTGGACAAGTCTGTAAACCACACTTAAAACTTGCAGATTTTACATCAACGTGTCCAGCCTTGCAGCTGTTTTGAGACAAGACTGAAATGCACCTTAAGGAGCTGAAAGGCCACAGAGGGTTACTTCAGTTCTCATTCTGAACTTGAGGCTCTTGCACTACACTCAAAGTCTGATGCATCTTCCTCGGTTTACTTATCTTGTCCATTTCGGAAGGAACTAGAGAAAAGCAGATTAAAGGCAACACAAAACCAGATTTGACTGTTTTAAGCTACTGTATTTACAGTTCCAAGGAGGAACCTGCAGGGCTGTTATATGCATTAAACAAGAACTGAGGTGACAGCCTTGTCCATTACCAATAAGTCTCTATTTCTAGAATAAAAAGAAGAGTACCTTAGACTGCTTAGACTATATCCAGTGTGGTTAGAGGGAGGAAAAAATTCCCCCCAAAAATATAAAGAATATAATAGGCAGTTAACATACTCTGAAAAACAGGGTGAATGTAATGGAACTGACAATGTAAAGCCTGATGCAAAGACAAGCATTTCATTAACGGCAAAAGTGCAGTGAGATCACTAATAAACAATAGCAGCCAGAAAGTACTGCAGCTCTAAATGGTATTTACATTTTCATTAGTTTTGTGACATCCAGTGTGTCCTGAGGAAAGCCTAGAGACTTAGTGGTCAACTTATGTGCTGTTTTTGGACATTCAGATGTTAAGTTTCAGATAGTAATTGACTTCAGAATATTTTATGTTCATCTGTAAATCAAGCTGCATCACTGTCCATAATCATCTTTTTAATGTTAGTCTTCATTAGAAGCTACTTTTGCCATCTGAAAGAAGAAACTACTTTTACAAAGTAAATTCTCACCTACAAGTTGGTTATATCAGGTACTTTCTCTACAAGTATGTTTTAAAAGTGTTTTATATATTTCAGACGTTCATAAACCACATAATAACAGGCACACAAATGTTAGTAAATGTCATATTCAGAATACCGTAATGTTTTTAGCTGGCCTTTTTCTGGTATTTAGAGATTTTTTCTATAAAAACCTAGAATTGACAGAATTCTTCTGTCTTCACTATAAAGGATATACACTTTCTTTCTTCACTTTGCATTAATATAAGCCCTAAAGATTGTATGCAGCTTAATTTCTGTCACTTATTTAATATTCGGTCAAATAGGGTGAATTCAGCTCTACTCAAGAGAAAGAATAAGTTTTAGATTGAAAAGGAAGAATGAGAATGATTTTTGTCAGACAGTCAGTCTTAGTCAGTCATGTTGTTAATGGTAGCAATTCATCTCCTGTCAATTAATTCTATAAATACACCAATACTCCTAAGTTTTTGAGACTCCAGTTAGAATGGGAGATACATTACTTCTGCCATGTGTACAGTAAACTGTTTCAGAGAGATAGATAATTTCTTCACTCAAAGTTCAGCACTGGAAAATTAGAAATGTCCTGCTACTTTTGCTTTCGCTGGGAGATGTGATATTTTTCATTTCTATCAACAATTAATTTCATGGTTATTAAAATAGGAATTAATCACTGTCAGATGTCATGTGTCTGTATTTCAAGATTTGGTGACAAAAGGAATATATTGATTTAGTGCAATACTGAAAGTCTTTCATAATCATGACAACTAAATTTAACATGATTCATCATTACTGGGGAAGAAAAAAATTCCTATGGCATTTTCTCACATGGACATTCATATTATAAACCACAGTCTGTGTGGAGTTGGGGATCTCACCATTTTGACTTATGATGAGCAAATCCTGAAATGCCAGATCACCTGTATTTTCATGCGCCTACACTGGGATGAGCCCAACAAAAAAAGCGCTGGAACCTCTGCAGGCCAGGAATCCATGTGAAATGCAGTTAACACCTCTCCTGCAATGCCAGTTATAGATTCCATATTGCCTCAGCTCCAACCCTATGTGTAAAAGCTGATCAGTGGTAAATCCACATTCAGTGATCCTTTTCAATGTCAACAGTGAAAATCATGAATCATCAAGTCATCCATCACTAGTGGTTATCCATCATTTCAGCCTCAGAACTACCCTGGGAAGATAACAGAGGTGTAGCCAGAGGGTCTCTCGGTCAAGAATGACAAGACATCTAAAGTGTCATCATTTATATTACAGTGAAGAAGCTCTCCAGAAGAGGTAGAAGTGGAGGGAAAAAGAGCTTTGTTCCAGGTGTATTTATGTAACAGAAATACGCCAGCTGTTTTCTAGATAGCTCCCCTCTCTCTCAGTACTCTCCTGTTGCTTTGTCCTAAAAGACCTGAGATTTTAAACAGAAGGTGTTTAAACTTTGCCTGCTTATCATTTAGATTCACAATGCATGGGCTGGTTTTCACACATGTTGGATATCCCAGTATTTGACCTGGTGTTACTAGAGGTGAAGAATTTGAATTTTTTGCCCAGAGAAAAAAAACTTTGTTCATAAAACAATCAAAAGATTTTTTTAAGAAAAGGAACAATTTTTGTCAGTTCTAAACATTAAAAAAAATATTTGAGGAAAGTTCTGAGTAACATATCTTGATCTCTCAAAACAGAGAGTTCATTTTTTTCATGAGAAATAGCATTTTAAAGAAATATAACCTAATTTGTGCTGAGAGTTAAAGGTTTGAAGCAAAACTCAATGCTTTGAAATTACTAAAACAGTTATTTTATTTTGACCTGCAATTCATGGTTTATATTTTTGATTTGAGGAATTTTTTATCCTCTTTTACCATGATATTTTCCCCTCAACTTTGCTCTTTAATCATGAGTTGGATGCTTGAGCAGCAGTTTTGGAAAACCTTCACTCCTCAACATTCATGTGATGACAGTTTCTTGAACATGAGTGGTGCTGCTGAGTAAGAGTAAATGAAAGATCTGTATAAATTACATTTCAACAACCATGAATCATGTTAGTATTTGTGCAACTATCCACAGTTTTGGCAATGAAATGCAAGCCTGTGTCTAATAAATCCAGTGAAGTCTTTAGTCTTTCCTGATGAAACACCTGTCAGTGTGGTAATACCAAATGGAATAGTGGACAGTCATCAAATGAAAACAAATATGCAGTATGCTCCGGAATAAGGTGATCAACTTCATTTCAATCTGTGGCATCCTAATGAGTTAAACACCTCTATGACCTGTCCTGAATGTAGAATGGGTACTTCTGCAAACACAGATATCAAACACCAGCTTTTACAAAATAAAAATTAGACAGTGAAGTAATTGTCTAGCTGAGCTCTCCTCTACTTAATGAGCTTGATTTCTAATACAATAAATCATTATTTGCTCCTGAGTAATCCTCAGAATTGCTATTTGGTTTAATTTTTAATATTAGTGGGAGTTGATATGAAAGCAGATCAGAGCCTTGAGGAAGCTTTTGCCTGATTCTGATGGTATGCTGCTCTACTTTTTAACTTCTGTCTTTTTGCATTCATTCTATGCTGAAATTTGAAAGCCAAACATTCTGCTGAAGAAAATACTAGTGCACAAATGTTTCTTCTCTCCTACGGGGGCCAAATTTCTATACAATATGTACATGCACTGAGGTTTAAGAAGACAAGAAAAATAAGCCAGTAGATAATGAGAAACCTCTGTATCATTTGAGGACTGTAATATGTGGTGACCGCCTTCAAAAAAACAAACCTTTGAGCAAAAGATGCCAATTATTACCTTGGGAAAACTTACCTTTGTAAGTCATCTCCATTATGTTGGAGAATGAAGTGTAAAAGGCAGAACACTATCGAGGTTTGACAATGTCACAAATTCCTCTTTGTCAATTTAAGGAGTTTTGTTATTCCACTTAGGTCAATAAAATAATTTGATCCATTGCAGAATGTTTATTCTGCCTTATTTTGTAAACAGTACCATGAAAGAAATGTGTACAAATGCTAGAGACAAGATGAAGATTTTTATGTGGATCATTCCTGTGAATGAACCATGGCAAAGTTTTAGTTTAAATTTCAGTTTTTTATTATCTGCAGGAAAACTTCAACAGATCAGTAAAAACAAAGTACAGATGAAGGTTCTGCAGAGTGGTGCCACATAAAATTATCAGACTTTAAAGTTTTAAAGAAATACTTTACACAAAAAAACCTCTAAAATTGGAATTAGGGACAGATGCACCTGATCTCACAGGCAGCTTGACAGAACACTAGCATTTTATATCGCATTTGCACTGTCACAGTAAGATGATCGATCAGTATTTCAACTCAGATTTGATCTGGTGCAAGGAGCTGTAAAGTCGGACTTAATGTATTGCCAAACAATTGCCTGAGGGTGAAGTTTGTGGCCCTGTGAAGTTTGTGGCCCTCTGAAAAGTCAGTAAAAGTTTGCAAAACATTTAAGCCTTACTCACCATCTCTAAATATATCTTAAATGAGACCTTTCTCTTTGGTAGGTCTTGAATTAGTCCTTGGTATTGAGGGAAATTTGCTTCCCTGAATGTCCAGATCACATATTAAGAGGAAGGACAGTACTTTGAACTGATCAAGGCAATCCTTGCCAGACACGTGCTAGGTACTGGCAGGACTATGCTGCAGGGCAGAACACCTATCCATCCATAATAATACACAGCTTTTGCTCACCACCATGAATACTGTACTTCCAGCTGACCGTGCCATTGGCACACAAGGAAGAGGTCAAAGAAGGAAAATAAAATGTTTCCATTACCCAACAAGGTGTCCATGCCTGAAATTTCACCTCTTAAAAAGACTTGAGTCAAGTGGTTCAGCAGTCACAGCAGCAGTGCAGAACATGCAGTTTATCCTGAATGTGAAAAAGAAAACAGATGGTAAATGAGGTAAACATAAGGAAGTACAAGAATTGGGAAAAACAGGTCATATGAAAAAGAACAATGGAAGAAAAAGACACATGGGCAGAGTAACACTGCAGACTTAAAGTATAAGATTTGGAGAGAATTCAGTGAAGGATTCCCCAGAGATGGAGGCATCACACTTGAGATGCAATAATCATTCCAGACACGTGGATAGTCAAAAACTGTCAGACGTGGTGCAGGAGATCCTGGGTGACTTGAAGAAACCCATGAGCTGCTAGTAGATTATTGTTTCCTAATGTTGTTTATTTGCCTACACTATAAATAAAATGGAATAAGGAAGTAATTTTAAAGACAGCTTAAAATAATAATGTCAGCTCTTACATCCATGTGAAAAAAGTACTCACTATTACCAATAGCACCTACAAGTACTGAAGCCAAGTTTACTAAAAGAGTAGTTGCTGTAATATTTGGTTTGTTTGGCATGTTGTGCATTATTAATGTCACTATTTTCCCCTTTCCAGTTAAAAAGTTTATTTCCCTTGTTTGCAGTAGATAAAAAAGCATGTACACCTATTAATAGTCTTAGTATTTTGTTTTGCTTTTAGATAATATTGTTAGAAGGACTTATAAACACCTGAACCTATTTAAGAAACTGCATAATACCTTGTTTCAATTGATCATGTCTCATGAAATTAGTGTGAAATCCCCAAGAAAGGACATCTTATTTCATTTCTGTGGTGAGCTACATGTGTTTCTGTAATAAGGGAAAACAATGATTGTTTTAATTTTTTCTGACTTTTAATGAATAACTCAGCTTTTCTGATAAGGTTTTGTATTGGTATTTACATACATAATTTTATCTCTATATGACTTTCTATTTTTGTTCAACAACAATGCACATTAAATAAAAAGTATTTTTTTTATTCTAATGTGAAATATATGCCTACATTTCTGTGTGTGCCCTAAAGACTCCTGCTATGTGACAAGAAAAAAGAAAATTTTAAATGTCATGATCATCAAAATGTTGTTGGACTAACATCTTTAGATGAAGTCTCAGCACAAACATTGAATTACACAGGAATGAGGAGAATAAATAACCATTAAATTTCAAATAGAAACAATTTCAAGTGACAAATAAGCCAATCACAAAAGACAATATTTATAAAAACTATTTCAATTTGGGGAAGTGAGTAGTAAAATATTTACTTTAAATTCCAGATAAACTGAAGCCTGGGACAATTCTACCTGAAGTCTGTCAGGAGNAATTCCAGATAAACTGAAGCCTAGGAAGTCTGTCAGGACAGGATCTGGAGCTGAATCCTTAAAATCGTTTGGTGTCAGGTAATGACATTAGAAACGTCCAGCAGTTAGAGACAGAATTGCAGTTAAAGCAAACCATGAACACTTTGCCAAGTGACTGGAACCACTTTTCTCCTCAAAAGGTGGGAGATGAACTGGAGTTTTACTGTTAATTTGCCTTGTGGCCACTTTCATTAGTCTGATGAGTTAGACTGCTACAGCCTCATTGCCTTTATTAGGGTTGAACAAGTATAAGATTGGTCACTTAGTGGCTAAGCAAACATTTAAATTTTTCCCTCCCACTTTATGGTGTCTGTGCTGTTGCTTTCTCTAATTTCCACAACAACCAAAAGTAGGACAGCAGTTTGAGAAGGCTGTTCTATCCACTGTACTGTGAAATCTGTGAGTGAGTTTGTTTGTACATGCCAAACCCCAGAAAAGCATGTGCAAGGATTTAATTACATCTTAACCTGTCTGGTTAAGATGTCTGCTTTTCCACAGAAAAATTTCCAATGTTAATTTCTGTAAAATTCAGCCAGTCAGTAAATTCTGTGATAATTAAAAAGGGCTGCATTTGATCGTGGTCAAGAAATCTTGAACATTTGTCATATGAGGCTGAGAGATGTCTTTGAAGATGTCTTGGTTTTCTCATCTATGCTCATTACCTTTTAGGGCATCACTGTTCAAAATACACTATCTTTCTAGGTAAGGAGCTGAATTCACACGTTCTTTACATATAACTTGCTATAAAAGTGAAAAGAGAAAAGAAGACAAATGAAAATTTCCCCCCAATCTCATGAAGCTGAATTTTGTACCTATTTGACAGCTCAACAGCTTTTATTCTGCCAAGTTCTGTTCAGGAGTTTTGGGCAGCTCTCTTCTCATCTTTTCTGAGATCAATGCATATTTCAGTCTTGTATTTTAATGGGTTATTCTTGATTCCTTTTTGAGCCACCTGATCTACAGGCTCTGAGCAGCCACTGTTTCAGTCACAAAAATCTCTTCCCTCGAAGCAGTGCTGACTGAATTGAGGATGGTTACTTTGAAATAGTGTGTCCTTCTCTGTGAACCATGAAAAAACAACACACGAATGTGGACCATAGACAGGATATTGTCCTACACCAAAGCCCTCTTTAGAAACAGCTTTGTGGTAGTAGACCTGCCCTGTAAATCTTCCTCCGACATCAATCTGCATCTGATCCTCTCTTCATCTGCTCTGAATTCACCATATATGCACTCCCTATCTCTTTTATCAAATGTGGTGATCTCCAGACCCATAGAACAATGAATGACTCCTTAGAACTATTTCACCTGGTTAAGGACAGGATTTGTTATTTTGAGTTCTTGGTCGCTGATATAAAGTATTCCAGTGGGACTGATAAGACAGAGGAGGAAGAAGTTGTTCCCAGAAAAATGAATATATTCATTTACCTTTGTCTTCATCACCTCTATTGATTGATAAATGAGGTTTCTCAGCATCTCTTTAGTTCAGTTTTCTTACTGCAGACACTGCAAATTACTGCCTTCCCTCTTTTTCTGCTGAAGTGGCTGAGATGTGCATCACACCTTACAGACAGGTGTAAGGCTCCACAGGTGTAAGATGTAACCTCTGGCTCTGGCTCCAACTTGGGGTAGGTGTGCTTTGCTTTCCCTGACAATCCAGATGTCTCTTCAGTTCAGATAACACTACTGCTTTCTTTCTTCTATCTTCTTCCTTTTTTTCAGAGGAAAACAGTCTGTTCCAGTGGATAGTACTCTCTCTGATTTTACCTTCAGCTGGAGAGTGTGCCAGGTCAGGGCTGTGGGGATCACTGTACAGCACATCTACACAGCAGTGTTACTGCCAGAGGCACCTGTTCTGGTTCCCAGCATTACAAACACATTAGTTGCATTCATCAAGAAGCCAGTTAATGGATGCATCATCTGATATTCTGAGACCAGCATTTCACTTTTCACATTCTGCTAGTGTAAGTTTCCTACAGAAGCATTAGAGGTAAGTATCGCTAATAAGCCCACCTCTTTAATTTGTGACCCAATGCTCTCTAAGTAAAACAGAAGACAATGATGCAAATAAAGGAAGAAGAGCTCACTTAGGCTGACTAAAATCACTGGAGATATGAACCCTTACAGGAAAACACAGTGATTGTCAGTTTGCATCAACTTCTGATCTGAGAACACCAGAAACAACACTGATATGCTCTTTTGACAGTCTCAGCTAGCTGAGTTTTCAGCAGCCCGTATATGCCTCGCCATAAGTTTGGACACAGATGAGCAAACTTGTTTGTCCTTCCCCTTGCCGTTGTCACACACAATCAGGTTCTTTGAAAATTCACTTGTCATAAGCAATTCAACTTCAGCTGCACACACCAAGGTCTGCCACTGAGGGTTATGTGCTGTCTTTAGCCTCCTCATTTGTCTAGAGAAAGTACAGGTACATTCACCAATTTTTGTGTTGTCATTTACACCCCTACACTAGAAAGAAAGGATTAATCCAGGTGTAATGCTAGCACAGTGTGGCTGGAGTCCTTGGCCACTGATGCTCTACTGGGGAAAAGCACTTGCAGCTGCACAGAGCAGCCTAAACCTGCCCGTGCAGACAGCTGCACTCAGCTGGTCACCAGTGCAAACTCTGGAAAAAAACCCAAGCCTTCGAAAGCTACAGAGGCAAAAGCAGAGGGAGAAGACACATATTCAAAGTCTCTTAGAATTGTTTACACTGGCAAAGACCCTTAAGGTTACTGAGTTCACCCATTAACCAAGTACTGCCAAGTCCACCACTAAACCATGTTCCTAAGTGTCAAATCTGTATTTCTTCTAAACACCTCCAGAGATGGTGACTCCACCACTTCCCTGGGCATCCTGTTCCAGTGCTTGGCCACCCATTTGGTGAAGAATTTTTTCTTAATATATGTATCTAAAACCCCTGGAGCCTTTTGAGGTTGTTTCTCTTCATCCTATCACTTGCTACCTGGGAGGAGAGGCCAATCCCCACCTGGCCACAACCCCATTTCAGGCAGTTGTAGAGGGTGATAAGGTCTTCCCTGAACCTCCTTTTCTCCAGGTTAAATAACCCCAGCTCCCTTAGCCACTCCTCATACGACTTGTTCTGTAGACCTTTCTCCAGCTTCTTCTGGCTATTCTTTTCAGCAGACTTCCAGGGGTGCTCTGATAGGGGCTCAGCCTGGCTTTGGGCTGAAAACAGCTCACACAGCAAAGTACTATGGACTTTGTACAAAGTACATGAGTCACTACTCATGCAGTGAAAAAGTGTAATTTAAAGCTGTTTATGCCAGGCTTCTTGCACTTTGCCTGCCTTTTAGTTGGTCTGCTATCTCTCAGACTTGTAATTAAATGTAAATTAAAAGCCCTGGAGTAGAATGTTCTACTCTCTACTCTTCATCTACACAAAAATAGTTGATGCTGTCTTCAGTTTTTGATACATTTCGGTAATCAGGAGTAAGATCTTTTCCTGAGCACGTAAGCATTGATGTACCTGGGCCATCAGTAGCAATGCCAGGGCACTGCCTTACCTGGCACCTGTATCTACACTGTGCGTCCCTTCAAATTCCCTGCTTTTCTCCCCAGCACCTTTTTACTGGCACAGAGTACTTTCTCTCAGCTTCTTCTGGTAATTCTCACAGGATAACAGCCACTAAAACAAGTCTTACTGTGAAATATCTGTTCTTTAAATAGCCCGGGGATTGTCTTCTGTGACATTTTTATTCTATAAACTGAAATATAAGGATTTATTGACACACATATCTCAGGGATTACTAGCTAGCTAGGGATTTGGTGGCTAGTGGATCAGAACTGCTAAATGTCATTGATTATTATTAGTTAAGTGATTTGCTATTCAGTCAGAACACAAACTAAATATACACAACTATTTTTCCTTGTCATATACTCAAGGAACTGCAAAAGGATTAATTGAGGCTTATGAAAACAACCTAGAGAATTTTGTGGTCTTTTGTGCTTGTTAAAGCTCCAAAGAAATACAATACAAAAGGAAATGTCTGGCAGTTTGAATTATCAACAGATGCAAGTTATGAATAAGCAGAATTAGAAGAAAACAAATAGAATTTCTTCATAGTAGCAAACCTTTTCAGTTGATCCTCTAAAATGGGATTTTCATCACCTGATATTCATTCTCCTTACTCCTTTGATCAGGCTGTCCCTTTTATCACCACAGTAATTTTGTGAACAATATCAGATCCACTATTTAACCCAGCTTCTCAAATCATTGTTTGAGGGACTGTGACTGATTTTTTCAACCATGGAAAAAGAATAAAAATAAATTTTTCATTGTTGGTCTTTCAGTCCTGTTAATGGGCTAGAGTGAAAGTACTCTGCGGCATTAAGAAATGTTCTAAGAAATTCTTTCAAAAAGAAAAATAAATGTATCTGTCAGGTAATGACTTCATAGGAGCACTCAGGCTAGCTGTTATGCAGATTTTTCAGTCCACATCTTGACTGTCTGATTTTGCTCTTCAGCCCAACTTCGTCTCCTCTGAACAGTCCCCTGGCCCTGTTGATTTTGCTCCCAAAAGTGAAGAAGCAATGGGTTACTGGCACCTGAGAAAACCAGGAGTGATTGCCACAAAGTATTTAAACCTGAGAAAATAACATCTTTCAATCTACTTCAGTGATCCAAGTAGCCCAGTACACTGTCATCAACCCACGTTTCTGCTACTGGGTTTGCAACTACAAACAGTTAGAAACAGAGCTTGTGTGCATCTCCTCTCAGCAGAGGGAAGATTGAAGAGCAAAAAGAGAAACAGCAGGTTTTTTCTTTCTTTTATTAATGTCCTTTGCAGAATCAGTATGTGGTATCCCCAAACCCATCCACATGCATGGAAGGGGCTGACAGCTTCCATTCCAGGATCTGATGTACAGCATTTGAGAAAGAGAGGTTGAAGAACATGCTTTTATGCAAGGCAAAAAAATGAAAATGCATTCCTTCCTGAAGGATCCCTGCAGCTTGGTTATCTACACGCAGATATTAATTTGTAATAAATTAGAAGAGTTCTAAAACTGGAGTACCAGCAGTGATCTGGGTTTTCCTCATCATGTCAATGGGATGAAGGAGGAGCAACCTTCTTTCCATTTGAGACAACTGTAATATTTTAATAGGCTTCAATGGACAGACAGATGAACTTCTGATCTTTCCCACATCTCAATCCAGTAGTTACAACTGACAACAACCAAATGATATCTCCTTTGAATTAGCTAGCTAGGGATGCAAGAGGAAAAAAAAAAAAAAGAAAAGTATGATTATACTATTGCTTTATTATACTATTTCTTTACACTGCAGGAATGTTATGAGTAGATGCTGCTTACTTTTTCCTAAGTAATCTCTTACAAGAAGTGGTATTTGTGGTGCCCCAGGAGCCGCAGACTGCACAGACACAATGGTGCAGACCCAGGCAGAAGCCAGTGCTCCAGTGCAGTGCACAGACCTCAACAGCATCCTGAGTCTGGGCGGGCATTTCCAGTGTGGACAATCCTCATGGAAGGCATGAGCCCCTGACATCCCCCCCCACTTCACAGTAGAGATGTGACATCACTTTCACTGAGCTGCTGGGTGGGAACAGGTCCATTATTTTACCATTTTTAAGGTCTATGAACTAAAGAGCCCCGAAACTTTACCTCCCTGTTTAGGTTTAATTGACAAAATCGTGCTGTATAGATATACATTTCAATTTCAGATACACAGAAAATATATTTTTGTTTTCACCACAAATACTGTATGTATAATATAACTATTCAAGGCACTTCTACTAGGAGAGCATAATTTAGAAAAGGTGTGTTGTTATCAGTTGGAGGTACAGTAGTGCATATTTGATGACACTTCTGATAACTGAAAAGGTTTCATCTCCATTTGATATTAATTGGATGTACTTTTCACTGTCTTAACTCAGTTTTTCATTTACTTGGAAGGTTCTGGATGTAGATTAATTTCTAAGTGTGTCCTTTTTACAGGAAAAATATCTAAATTCTCTTGTATTTGGGGAAAAAAAAAAAAAGAAAAAAAGAAAAAATCATACCCAGTCTTCCTTCTTGGTTCCTAAATGCAAAACAGTCCATGAGGACATTAGAAAAAGCAGCTGCACCTAATGTGATGTCTTGCAAGCCGTCCTTGTATCCTGAGGCCAGGAGCTGCCTTGCTGAATATGCTTGTAATTGTATAAAATCCAGGTGCCTTTTTCAATTCATACACAGGACTACTTGGGGGTAGTCATAATGTTCTCAGTACACACTTAGAAACACCACATAGCAAACCACTCAAGAGCTAGCATGACTCAGCGTCTGGGAGGTGTCATTCTACCCTTTTGTTCTCTAGACTGAACCTGAGCAGTGAGTTGCAGCAGCTGATTCATTTCATTTAAAAATACAGCCATATTAAGGAAATCTGTTCAAATATGCAGTGTATAAAGATTGATTAATTCAAGATGTTTGAATTTAGACACCCTGGTAGCTGTAGTAGCCCTGTAATTAGGACCATACACGGTCTAATTTGTCTTTGATTAAGTAGGTACTCAATTAAAAAATCCCATGAACATGCACATGTAAAAAATTCATACACTTTTTCCTTATCTAGATATTTTCAACCACGTAAAATATAAAATTTAATTGTTGTGTAACCCTAATACATTTTTTCTTGCATATTCTTTGTAAAATGTTTTTTAAAAAAATCACAGAACTATGGTATCAGGAAAGTTTCCTGTAAATATAACAAATGATCATATTTCCTAACCAGCAGGCATGTATGTTTAAATCACAGCAGATCCTCATTAAACTTGCACTATCAGTCATTAGAGGATATTCCAGTTGATCTAGTAATGATTTCTTTTCTTCAAAATTAGTGCAAATATGGCTGGTAGGGTGTATCATATTACTGATGTGTAAAGAACTGTAGTTTGCCTCACCCCATGCTCTTTGATGACTCAAGCCAGGCTGTCCATGCAGATTAACTGTCTGGAAAGTTGGAGCATCTGAGTTTGGAGGCCAGGCAAAAAAATGCACACAGAGGATGAACAACCAATACATTCAATGCTGTCTGTTCTTACAAATAATTTTGGGAATTAATGCATGATTGCAAGGGAGATGTGAACTGATGCAATGTGTAGGACACATTTTCCAAAAATCCATTAGGAAAAAACTGTCTCCGAACCAGGCAAAAATTATTCCAGTACCAAAAGAGAGGGTGAAGACAGCCTTTGTAGCCTAAAAGGCTGATTTTACTAAAGCATAATTTTGCGACAAAACTCAGAGTGCAGAATCATAAAGCTCAGATTTTGGGATCCATGTTGCAAAAAGCATTTGTTTGGACACTGTACCTGGGACATATCAGCAGTAAAGGCAAAATATTTCACAGAGAGTTTTATAAAATAAGATCCACATACTGCACTCATACCTAGTAAGAGTAACACAAATTCTTGTTTTCTGTTTAGAATAGTAATAAATGAGCTCAATGTCTCGTTACTCTATCACAGCTATTTGTTAAATCCTTCCTTTTCTCTACCCTGTCTACATTTCTTGCCTTTATGGAAGATACTCATCTTCCATAATTTAGTACTGGAGTCATGACAAATTAAGGACATAGACAAGACAAGATACATAAATATAGTCGTAGCTTGTACTATACTAACTTGAAAATCAGGCTCTCAGGAACAGAAAGAAGTCCTTTCTCATGTTCTCTCTGAAGAAATGTTTGTCTAATTTTCTAAATTCTATTCCTACTTTCAGGCACATCTTCATACATGGTGATTTCTTCTTAAAATATCAGAGTGTTTCTCCTTCCCTTTGAACTGAAATAGTTCAACATATGTAGTACTCTCTACCATCTTACAGATTTAAAAAGCAACCATGTAACTACAAACTGTGATTTGGGCTTATGTTTCAACATCACTGTTGGAGAAGTAACAGAACAAAGTTTCAAATCATTGTTTGAATCAAGGAAAGGGGAAAATTGCCTAAAATGGATGTCTAGCATTGCATTCTGCTGGTGGAAAATTGCCACCTTCACTACAAAGGATGAGACTAAAACCTTGGTTTACACAGCCATTACACTTTATGTAATGTCACTTGGAACTTCCTAAAACCAGCAGCATATAGGAGTAAGTTCTGTGTAGTCTTCTAAAAGAGAATGCTAGAAAAAAGACAAAAAATAAAAAAGATCCCCCCTATTTTCACATAAAAGAAATAAAAGACAGTGGTTTAAAAAAAACCACAGGCATTAAATAAAGAGCTGAAACTCAACTGACTTTTGAAGATGAAAAAGGTTAAAACATGTAAAAAAGTCAGTATTTTAAAGATCCTCAGGTGATTATTAAAAATATAATATCCAAACAAAGCAGCAACGAAGCACGAGATGCTATTGTAAATATATAGATGTGTGCGTGTGTAGAAAAGTACAAAACAAAATAAAAGAAAAAACCTAAATTCACCCACAACAGAAAAGTTTTAAAACACTAAGAATTTACTGCGTTCCAGTAGCTACAAGCAAACCTTCAGGTTCAAATAAGGAACCGAAAACCCAAGGCAGGAGTCCACCACAAAAGACGATACTGTAGTGAATAATTTGCATGAACTATTCCTAACGGGACTACAAAAGTAACTACAAACATAGCCCTTTTCAATTTGCTTCAATTTGCTTATCTGCTGAAAAATTCATGGTGGTCCATACATCATAAAATCTTAACACCAACTACTGCAAAAGCAAGATATTTTTTAATTGTTTCCTTAAGTACTTGTTTGAGAAAAACCTCATCAAGGCTTTGAGCAGCAGCTGGAGCAATAGAATGATTTTGGGTAGATTTTGAGACTTTTTTCTTTCTGCTCTTTTTTTTTTTTACTTACCCTTTTACTTAAATGCTGCTCTTTCTTATATGTGCTTTCCACTTTATAAACCAGAATGTATTTGTTTGCTTGATGAATCTTTCTGTTTGCATTTAAAGCTTGGGTAGTATTTAATGTGTATACAGTGGATTTGATAACTGGACTTGTCTTTTTCATCTCTCTAGAGGAAGCAAATCCAAATAAGTGCCAGCTACCTAAAATAATTTTGAGTCCAAAGACCTATGATGATTTTAGTCAGTCCAAGGACCAGTTACACCATCATCAAATAATTGGAAAAGATTTCCTGCTTCAGTATGCTACTTGAAGTAGCAGCATGCAATGGTAAAGGAAGGGCTCTAAAACTAAGCCAGCTGAAGAAATTTTGGTATCTGCAAAGAAAAACTGAACAATTTTTTAATGAATATATCCAGGGCTTGGCATGTCTTCTAATCAGGTTTCTTACACTCAGTGCTGTGGGATTTTTTTCCTTTTTGTTTCCTCTAGTGATCAAGTTTTACATCTAGTTTATTGGTGAAGATTACCTCTACTTCTTGGCAACAGAGTTTGCAAGATAAACATTCATTAATACCAAGAATCAGAAATGTTTGTGTATATTATTTTACATTTAAATTTTCTCTGTCTTCAGTTGTTCTTAAACCTGCATCCTGCCCCCTCACTCCCATACGGTACTGTTTGTCCTTCTGATAACCCTGGAGTAATATTGAACATTCTCTAAAATGAGTTATCTTCATTTTAAACCCCTGAAATGAAAGAAATAAATGGGGATTTATTTATGATGAAATAATTAATTACTAATTTTAAAAATCCAAAGCAAAAGGGTACACCACCCCCTAGTAATTAAAATAATAGGTTTTCCATTAAGATAGACTGTGCCAATTTATGCATTTACTCAGAAAAATTTCCTACAGTTTGCAAATAAAGAATGCATTGCACTCCTGCAGTGTGTTCGAGAACAAATATAGATAAATCCTTGACATTCATTTTAAAGTAAAAGCACTTGGCAGCCTGAGAAACTTGCTGCTGGAGATTATAAGTGTCTGTGACTATCATTCTGAATTCAGCATGATATTTACTAGTTTAATTTGTGCAACTTATGGTTTGGCTATAGCTGTATACTGTATCTTTTCGAATGCTGGAAACATACATAAGCAGTTAAACAAGCAATAGGCTGCAGCATAAAACAAGCCTTTCATTTGGAAATCTAGGTAGTTCATTTCATCAAAATATGAGCTGTGCTTCTCTTTGTAGCTTTCAAAATGTATTTCCATGTGCTGCAATCTACCATCATGTAATCTGTTTGGAAAAGTAAAGTAATAAAGCCTGTTTCTTCCTTTTCTAAATTATAGCTATGACTGTCTCAGTAGGGTGCTGCAAGAGCTGGGGGGACAAAAATGTCCTTGTACAGACATGCAGACAGAGCAAAGTGTAAATTATGGGATGCTAATGGATGAGGATTATTCATAATATACTTTTAGACTGTATTTTTATGAAAAGAATGGTCTTTGTATGGCTACAGTGGTCAAAAGTAAAAAGCTAGTAGATGTCATTTTTAATTATGTAGTCTAGAGAATAATTGTACCATCTCACACACAGTGGTACATTAACTGCTGAGTTTCAGTGGCTGTAGCATACAGTCACTGCCATCTCCATCATCTGTGAGATCACTGTTTTGAATGTGAGCCTCAGAAAACTCTCTGAGGAAGACAATCCTACAGGGTATAGACTTAGTATATCACAACCCCCAAATCTTTCAAAAATGTTGTTCTGGTGTTCAAAGCATGATAAAAATATGGATCATCAACAGATGTTCTTCAGGGCTGCAGAGACCCTCTACAAATAGGTCTGAAATAGTTCTATTTTCATTTGGCAATCAATAGTCATGGCATCTAGACTGCAGAGCACACCTCTCTGCTTCACCCATCAGCACATAGCAGAGCAGCTACTGCAATGTTGAACTTGTAATACTTCAGTCAAATATGACCTAACAGGTCACATAGCATACTTTTAAGAAGTGAAATAGAAAAGTGTTGAGGGAGGAGTATTCAGAAGAGCTGTTGAAGTTGCAGCATTAAATCCCTAAGAAAGTCTACTGGTATGTGAAGGCATAGTTAATGTCCACGGCGAAGTGCACTTCTCCTCTAACAGTGTTGCTCAGTGACATGCTTAGACTGTCAAAATATCATTTAACTACCTAAAGGAATACAGATCACAGGTTTGAGGTTTTTTTCCTTGTTTTTGTGTTTGGTTTTTTGCTGTTAGGTATTCATAAATCAATATGCTCTGAAAGTAAGATTTGTTTTATTTTTTCTCCAAAGTATGGGAAGGACAGCAACAGATTAAAACAGCAAATCTGTTCTTCTGACAGATAATTACAGTTTATATTGGTGGAAGAAAGAAGTAACTCTAGAAGTAACTTTTCTTCTTGAGAAATAAATATATTTAGAACTATTAATTAGCTCTTTGTCAGTACACACACATGCATATGTATATACATATATATAACGGAAGTTTTTTGTGTACAAAATTTATTTTTCTGTGTAGAGAACTGGTGTAAATAATAAATTTTTCAAAATGGAGTTTTTTCTGCTTTTTCCCCTCTGAACTTCCAGCATATTTTTCTTAGCTAAATAACATTGACAGTATAGTGAAATAACTTTAGTTTTTTAATACTATTTTAAGAATTAGGAGAGATGTTAACCTGTTGCATGAAGGCCTTGTTGCTTTTGTAAAATAAACCTTTTGAAGGACCACGAATTAAAGTCTAATATGTCAACACTGCGATACCTGAATAAAAATAATTTATAATCTTGTTACACCCTCAGTGGAGGCATTGCTGTTTGCTAGACCAGTGCAGCTACACTGCTTTCCTCATTGTGCTGTCACTCCCTGCAAGAGCCCAGGAGAACCATTTCTTATCAGTGCTGCCGAGAGCATGGCTTACCAACTCTCCACAGTCAAAACAGGGATCTGGTCTGGGCTTCGTCCTTCTTACCTCCTGGCCCAGGACATAACCTCATCACAGAAAGAAAAAGAAACTAAACTGAGAAAATGAATGCAGGCTGAGAGCAATGTCTATGTCATGTGGGAGAAATCACCCCACAAATCATAGCTGTCCAGCCTCCATTCCCTTCGCTTACAGATCCATTGCTCTAATGAGTCCTATTAATATAAGGTCTTGTGGTCTAATTAATCTTCCTTCAGGACGCTGGCTGAATAACAACCAGAGTAGAAGCATCGCTGTTCTCTTCACACTTGGTAACTCCTAGGTGCCCAGTTAGTAGGATTTTAATGAGGAGAAATTATCTGTGTCTTTCAGGGTGCAAAATTTACCAACTAGGTTGGGATTTTTTTTTTAAAGCAACATTTTCTTCTTTTTTTGCAACAGATGAGGGTTATTTCCCCCTCATTAAGATGTTAATGGAATGCAGACAAGTGTTTGGTATTTTTAACATAATTAACTGTAGGGCTATTTTTTTTTCTTTTTGAGCTATTTTTCAGTGTGCCTTTTATTTTCTAGGTAGCTCATCACATAATTAAGGATAATGAAACAGTTCAGTCCCAGAAACACAAAACCAACAAAAAAAGAGAAGACCTCAGACCCTCTTGATTATTTCAAAAGGGAAAAAAATTGATTTGTGAGACAGGTTAAAATAAACATTATTCAGATTACATTCATGCATTTTAATATACACTGATGCCCATGCAGGACAATAAGGACTCTGTTTTGCAAAATGAACTTTTCTGTATTTACCCACTGAAAAGCACAGACGCTCACTGAAAGTAAAAATTGTTGCTGAAAACTGTTTAAGACAAAAGATAAGAGGAACTGTCCTGTAAATAGAGCTGTACCACTCTTTGACCTTCATCATTCTCAGGCTGAGCAGCTGCTAAATAAATCGATTATTCAGGAATAGCTAAACACAGTTTGAGTCAGCTTGTATTTGGTTTCAGGTTTGGTTGATTGGTGGGAGGAGTGATGGAGGAGCCACTGTGTATTGGTTTTGAGTATAGCAGTCCTTTAGAGGAGACTGCAGGAGACAGGAAGGGCCTCGACCTGGATGTGCTGCTGATTGTCTCTGAAATGTGTCTCTATGGCTTCTGCTGTCCCTGTCTCTTCTCCCCACAGCAGCTCTTTTTACCTAACACTGCTTGAGGCACTGGCAACTGCGTTCGGCCCCAGGTGTCCACCTGCCTGCAGCTGGCACAATCCCAGAGCCAAGCAGTGCCTGGCGCTTCCCAAGCGGTATAACTGGGGATTAACTGCATCCAAACAGGATTCAAAAGTCTATCCTAGCTCTGCGTTACTGGACAGCAAATGGCACAAAAAGAATTTGAACTTAAGCCTTGATTATTAAAATGTTACAGCTTTTCCTTCTTAATGGAGACAGTAAATTCAACTTCAATTTTCAAAAATGCTGAATGTTATCAAAGACATTCCAGATCATTCTTGTAATAGGACACTTCAACTCCACTGGTTAGAATAGGAAGGATTGAAAGGGTAATGCATACAAACCTACACACACACTTAATCAAAATCCACTATTTCCCAACAGTCCCGCTTATCAGGGAATGAGGAAATTGCCTCTGAGTGTTTCGCATATACACTGAAAAAAAGAAAATAAATAAACCAGCTCAGTTGGCACTTGTAACAATAGTGTTTATCCCTTTTAAGCCATTTTGTAACCACTAGTTAAAGCCCTATTATAAACTGAAATAAATCAGCAGGAATAATATCATGCAACAGGAAAACAGAGGAAATATGAACTTACCAATTCATATGAAAAAATTCTCAATTTATTTTAAATTTTAATGTTAATTCAATTGATATTCATCATTGTAAGGACACTATTCAGAGTAAATTTTCAGATGTCTGTTGTGTTCTTGCATAAAACCTGAAGCTAACCTATGGTGGAAACCTTTCCTGGCTAATGTATCAAGTTTGACTCTAAGTACATTAACACTGATGGATACTTCCTAAAATTAATATTTTGGTTGGTTTTTTTTTCATTTGAGAAAGCTTCAGCAAAACTTTATCTGATATTTTATCAGATTTATCTTTCTTTATAAGAACATTATGGGTACAGACATATTTTTGTGTATTTATATTTTTAAAATGTTTATTTTTGTTAACTTTTACTGGTACCTTAAAGCCAAATTCTTTAAAATTAGAAAGATACAGTATGCTGCTGCAGAGATATATGAAAAAGCAGTGGTAAAAGGAATGGAACAAGACCTTTTTGATTTTTTTATACATTAAATGAATTTCATCAATAGAATCAAAGCAGATGAGCAGAAAAAAATTCTGTAAATTCAGCAAATGTTAAATGTTATATGTACTAAGTGTTTCCTTTTTTTAAATGCTCTTAATTTACAAGTTTAATCATCAAAATTGAAAATGTTGAACTAAAAGGTTTGCCAGGTGCCATGAAATAAATTGATAGTAGTGATAATCTTGTTCTTTCTTTACTATTTCTTTGTGTCAAGAGATCCTCAGACTCTATGAGTAATCATATTTTATCTCTGCACAATACAATAGAATTTTAAATTCCTTACTAGGCCAGATGTATAGATGTGCTGTTATTACTTGTTTGTGACTGATGAAATTTAGAAAAAATATTTTGAAGTTTTCAACATTTGTGATATCACCAATGTTGTCAAGCAGTAATGCAAAGAATCAAGTTTAAGAACTTTGGAGTTTTAAACAAGTGAAGAAACATTAAAAAATTCCTCAAAGAACAAAATGTGAAATCATGGCTTAACTGAGAAAGAGTCATCTTCCTGTCTTGAAATGTCATGTATTGAATGTATTCAATAGCTAGTACCAGTAATGCATTCACAAATTTACTTGGTAGACACACTGAATAACATTTACCAACAATGTACTTTCTAATATTTTCATTTTCTTTCCAAGTAGTTCAATGTCTCTTAAAGTGATCATATAATTAAGTGATATTTATCAAGAAACAAAAAAATCAATCAGATGTCAAATTAATTATTCTGTGTTGATATGTTGTACTATGGAGACTGCTCCAGTCAAGTCTAGAATTTGTCATGGAGGATTTGCCATTAATTACATCAGCATAACTCCTTTCTCTCACGCAGTTTTCCACATCCATTCTCACACCTGGACATATACATACCATGATTTCTTTTCGTTTATATAAGTACATTTAAGTATTGAGAAATAGGAAAGGCACTCAACATTTCTCAGCAGATGGTACTTCAGGGTGTGAGCTGCTTAATAGCAGAAAAAAATACCTCAAAAAAGTCATTTTAGCATTGCAGTAAAAATTGTTGAAACACTAAAATAGAGTCTTAAAAATTGTTGCCTTGGTGAAACCAAGACATCTGGTCTTCTTTGCCTAATAGTTTTAAAGCAAAGAATCATAAAGAACAAACTGTGAAACTGCATCATGTTTCCTTTCAATCTATTGGTCCCAAAATAAATTAATTTCTCATGTAATACACCCCTGTGACCATGCACTCATTTAAACACTTCCTCCTTGCCACAGAGGAAATGCTTAAATGTGGAACCTGTCTCTAGAGTTATAAAGAAAACACTCCCAGTCTTGAAACAAAGTGTAAGTGATTTGCTGAAGAATGTCGTTAAAACTGGTTTCTTCCTACTAAATATTAAATATTTCAAACCAGATTAAAAGAAAGACAAACCCCACCCACAGCCATTCATCCCTTATGCCAGGTACCACGTGCCAAGTGGCGTAGGCATTCTTCTCCTCATGAGGTACACAGACAAGGAGGGCTGCATCCCAGAGGCAGGAGCCTTTCCCAGGGCAGCACCTCTCCACAGCAGTGGGAAGGACTTCCTTAGCCTTGGCTGTGCAGAGAAACTCAGCCTTTATGTCACACCTCTGCAACAGCATTCTTGCATGTGGTATTCCCCACTCACAGCTGGAGACACAAAACAAGATATCTGAAGCATTTTTTATAGAAAGAGAGGAAGAAATGAAATAAATCTTTCCCTTTCCTTTACTCATCTACCCATGAGCTGCCTAGGTCTTTCCTAAAGGAAACATCTCACACTCTCATCTGTCACGAGTGCACAGAGCAACAGTATAACCCAACCTGTTTGGTATTGGAGTCCTTTTGTTGCTGCTGTTGCTTTTTATAGAAACCCTTAAGCATTCCTTAGACTAGGGAAAAGTCTGAATGGTTGAATGCTAAAATCTCTTTCCCTAAAGAAACTTGGCTTTTGTTCTGGCTGCTGCCAGCAGCAGTCAATTCTCTTGTGCTGAGTGTGACATCAGCAGTGTAGTCTGAGACTTTTCTGTGCAGGTGTCAGAACGTTGTGGTGCCTTCATGAGCATGAGGAGCAGGGCACATATTGAATGTGAGTGTCTCATGCAGGCAGTGAGCATCCAAACCAGCAGTCAAGGAGAAAGAATTCCCTTCTCACTGTGTTTGGTCTACTCATACCTGAGCTGCTCCTTTCTCTTAATTTTCCCTGTTTAGACATTAATCATACCTAGGCTTTGCATTACAAACCTCAGCTGGTAATTCCATATTACAAAGTCGCAAAGTCTGTTCAGCAGTAAGAGCATGAAAGTTACATATTTGTCTTGCTGAATCAATGTTTTAAACCTGAATCTAACTCCTCTCTCCTTTCTGTTTTATGTAGCTAAATACTTGGTAGAAGTCTGTCAATTGTACTGCTTTTCTTACTTTATCTCATTTTTTTTGAAAGAGTGTTTGAGTAAGGCATTTCACCTCAGAAAGGGATTCAGCCAGACCCTTAAAGCACAAAACAGCTGGAAGTCCCAATTAGGCATTGCATGTCTTCCAATAGTTTAAATTAGATTTAAAGCATTTTAACTACATTTTCTGAATAAAAACATGCCAATTTTATAGATAATCTTTATTTTTGATTCTCAATGTATATAGAGATTTATTAAAAATTATAGGCTTTATTAAAAATTGTTTAGAAGATATATTTCATCCCACTAACATTTTGCATATCCTATTAACTACTGGCCATAATGGCTCTAATCAGATTTGGTATTTGGTACAATCTCCTTACCCAAAGATAAATGTGTATTTCCTCTTTTTTCACTGGAATGTTCTCACCTGACCAATTTGTACACCTAGCAAAAATCATGGTGTTAATTTCTAAGAACAGGGTCATGAAGAGGAAGTGATCTGAAAAGAAAATAAAGGCCTGATGGATGGCCAGATAGTATCACTGCAGGGAAGTGCTTGAGTCACCTCCCTGGAGGCATTTGAAAGATGTGTAGATGTATTTAGGGACATAGTTCAGTAGTGGACTTGTCAGTGCTTAGTTAATGGTCAGATTCGATGCTCTTAAAGGTTTTCTTCCAAAAATTCTATAATGTTATGTTTTTTAATGCATAGCAAGCATAATTTTCTTCTCTTATTCATGCACTTTTTCTCCATATTTATTAAAAAAGGTATTGTGAATACCCCTGTGTTCAGGAAAGTTGAAATAGACCCTAAGCAGCAACAAAAGTTTGCTCTCGTAATTCACATACATAACCCATAATAATTCATACTGCATAATGTGATGATATAGATATACTGAATGAATGTGCACTAAACAAAAGAAATAGAATTATTAATTAAAATAATGCTTAAATTCTATAGAAATATCTTACTGGAAGTAAATTGTACTTTAATTTTTTATTTTCCTTGGTTTATCTTGGTCCTTTCAATAATGCATTTTTGCCATTCACTTCACTGACAAAAGACAGTGTCCTGGTGGGCAAGGTCATATTTTGAACCCAACCCTAAGAATTACAGTAGGCCATTGCATGGGAAAGGAGAGATGTACTCCCGTTTTTAAAAAAAAGGTGAAGGTATTTTGTAAGGATAGCATTACCAATCACAGCCCAAATACTTGCCCACTTCCTGTAAGTCTTTGGATCCTTTCTTTCTCTACTTTCAAGCAAGAGAGGAAATCTCTTTGTCGTTCACCCCAGTCCTCCCCAACACTCTCCAGCCTACTAGGTAGCTTAATTTTCCCGAACTTGTACAGAAGAATTTATGTTTTGTCAGATTAAGGTGTCTGTGTTGTTATTGCCATGGAGTATGGACTATCCTGAACAGAGACTAACTCTGCACATGTTTTTGCAGAGAAGTTGCTTTAAGATGGTCTAGTCTCATGGGGGAAAAGTCTTTGATAAGAATTGAACATTCTCTATAACTTTGATCTTTTCAGAATATGCCAAAGAGATTTACCTTTTACAGTTATTGATGCCTTACAGCTCTGTGTCCTACAATAAAAAGGAGCACCTGAGAAGGGAAATTATGGTAATTCTGCAGAATCATTTACGGTACTACCTACAACTTGCAGAATTTTTCCAAGCTCGATTCGATTTTAACTTTGAAATAAACAGTATTTTCAGCACATAAACTTCCCTTCTCAAACACATCTCAAATTTTTGGTTTGTCAGCAGCTTAGAACACGAATGAAAGACTGAAGCAGCAACCTGCTGTTAAAATAGAATGAGCATAAAGAATTCCTGCAGGTAATTGGGAATGAACTGCTTTTTTTCCTCTGCCTGATGGCACTGCAAAATATTATTACAGCTCATGAGATAGCCCAAATTCCAGAAGTCCTTCAGAAGTGAGGATTGTAGTGTCTCAGCAACCTTAAAAAGTCACTCTAGCTCTCTTTCTAACTCCGGTGCTTTGTTAAATTTTTGGCTACAGCATTAATTCCACCTCCATGTACAAGAGACATTTCTTGTTTTAATTCACACCCCCTTGCATATTCCTGGCTGTTGGAGCTAGAGCTCACTGGGATAAAATGATTCCTTTTCCCAGCTCTCACAGAAAGCTGTTGGCAATCTTGACATGTGGGCCCCAGTAGGAGTTTCCTGGTGGTCAGTGGCAAGCAGGAATCACCCACCCATTGATTGCCACAGTCATCATTGCTGCACCATGGAAACTTTCTCATCCCACATNCACCCATTGATTGCCACAGTCAGCATGAGGACTGCATGATTACTGCAAAAAGGGTACAGCTCCAGCTTAGGGGCTTCTGCATGTGACCACTGGTTCCTTGAATCTGTCCCGGATTTTTTTCTCCAGCAACCCAAGATTTTCCCCTGTGCTGTTTCTAAGGAATCTCTAATGCCAGTCGGAAGGAATACACTCTTTGCAATTGCTGCACCATGGAAGCTTTCTCATCCCACTCTTAAGAAGGATCACCTCCAGCTAGTTGTGCTCCCAGACTGAAGTTTGGAGACAGGGCCAGGATTATTCCAAAAATACCAGCAACACCCAGTTTTAACAAACAACTTTGTCTTTCACGATGGGCCTGTTAATGGAAGCACGTTGTCATCCCAGGCAGCTTCTGAGCACTTCTGAGAAACTGTTTAAAAACTTCATGAATGACTGACTGGGAGTTCCCAGATTTCTCGTTGGCCATCAAGCCCTTGTAAAATGTCCTGACAAACTGGCTTAGATTTGCACTGTGACTCTCACGAGGCAAACCATTCCGCTTTCTCTAATTAAACGTTTAAAAGTTTACTTCAAGCACGTACACTGTGGTTGGATCTAAATTTTAATGTACCTCATGACACATCACAACAAAATCAAAAGCTGACTGAAGGAGTAAGCAAAATTAGACTTCACAGATATTTGTAACAGAAATATTTAGTATAGCAATGCCAGATTATTTCTTTCACTACCTGGTATTGTAGGATTCTGCAAACATTTTATGAACATTAAATATATACAAACACAAGAAGAGGCAGAGATTATCAGGGGGCAGCTGGCACACTTGAGGTTCAGAAAACCCAGGTGTGGGTCCTCGATGGGAGTCAGGCAGACTGCCTTGAATGCTGGATTATAGCTATTCTCACTCTGTGGGAACAGTCCTCAGCTACCCAGCTGGTCCATGGTACAGTTGCATTTCATGGCTCCCAATTATGTGTTTGGAGATGAATGATACTGTGACTAATTTGGTGGCATAATATATAACATCTTAAAATGAATACACTCCCTAGACTGTTTTTATAGTTTCAGTGACTTGGGCCAGACTGGATAGAATGTATCCCAAATGGTGTTTTGGCAAGAAGACAGTCATTTCCAGATGGATCATTTATACCATTTTAATTTTTCTAACTAAATTGGATTCCTGCTAAATGAATGTGCTGTGGGTATTTACAACTGTAGGGATCAATAGGCCATTTAATAGACATATTTTGGAAAGCTACCTCAGAATATCCATCAGGCTTAAATTGCACAGAACTACAGAAAAGGGAAAACCAGTTCTCTGTCTTTACATGTATAAATATATAATCCAAAAATAAAAAGCAGAAAGTATCATGAGAGACACAAATTAATAAAAACATTAAAAATTGCACAAGAAACCAAATATACTCTGATTTTAAAAACTCTATAATGTATCCAGAATTGCGTGCCTTTAAATTAATTAAAAATATTGTTAATAACATTAATTTCATATGGCAGATTTTAGTTTCTATAATCTCGTGTTTTTCCTGAATTGCAGCAGGTCTCACTATTCTTCATATATGTGATGCCTAGAGAAAATTATAATGTACAAGGTGATTTTGTTGTCATTAACTGAAATCTCCTAGGCAATCATTCCTCGTAAATGGCAGATGTGAAGGGTGACAAGAAGATTATTTGCTCCTTAGTTACTACTGACCCTCTGTGCCTGCTTCCAGAGGGAAATAAAGCTTTTACAATTTTTATTTCATTGCAATAAACTGTGTGATTTCACTGCGTGGATTTATTAAGGTTAACTGTTGCGACTCTTTTTTCAGGCAGCTGTGAGTCAGTAGTGAACAGAGGCACCTGTAAGCCAAGCAGCTCCGTGTGTCATTTCCCTTGGCTTTCTAGTGTAAAGCCTGAATGCACATGTAAGGCTCTGCACTCGTTCTGGGAAGACTGAGAGTCACAGGGGAGAAGCCCCAAAGTCCTATGTGCTGGCCATCAGGAAACGCACTGGAGTAGATCCATCATCAGTCCAGCCCCTTCCCTGGGGAGTGGTCTACCTACGGGATGAACTGCAAGGTTAAATGGTTTTGTTGAAGAAAGTGACAAAAGACATATGAGATCAGTTGCAGAGAAGGAGACAGGAAGGGGTGGGCTGCTCAGGGTACACAAGCAGGTGCAGGCAGAGTTCAGGTATGTTTGGGTTCTCTCAGTCTCAAATGGGCTGCGTTTCACCTTTACACGAATGTAGTGACTTTTCTGCATATTTTTTGGTTTTGTACTTCATGTCCTTGGGTTATTTCAGTACAGACTCAGGTATTCTGTATGTGGGGCACATTTTTACTGAAATATTTCAAGGAAGAACATACAATGTTAATATGTTTATTTTGATTGATTGGAAAAAAACTGTAGAGCTCTTGAGTAGAAATGTCTGGTATTTGGTTGATTGCTTCTCACATTTCCATTAGAGTGACTGTTCAAAATGAGTCACGTAACTCACTTGTTTGCTCTAGTTCTTGTCACAGGTAGACAAACAGATCACTGCTGCTTGCATTAAAATGCCATTGCATCAAGATTATGTGTGGTGTCTGACAGCCTCTCCAATAACCTCTCAATGCTGAGAACGGGGCCTTATTGCTGCACTTCATAAGAGAGACAGAACAAAATGTTTGTCCCTTCAGGGCTAGTCTAGCCTAAACTTGAGTCACAGGTAGAACAGATTTCAGAAGAATTGACATGTGAAGCAGAGACACAGGTCTATAGGCCTATGGTTTAGTGAGCCTGCCCAGCTGGGAAAGCGCAATATCTCAGGTCTGATTCTTAGTCTTTGACTGTTCTAACTGTAAAATAAGCAAAAAGATAAAATGGTAAAATAAGTAAAAAGAGTTTTGTGGGAGAAGAAATCTCTTTTATTAAACCAACAATTATGGTTAAGTGTTTGAATACACAGAAATTATTATTCTTTGGGCTTGAAATAGAGAAACAAGCATTAAATTCTGCTCATTTGGAGGCCGGTCTTCTGTGCCACAATGGCAGCTCTGCAGCCTTGAGCCAGACTCCATCCCAGGAACAGCAGCAGGCATTCCTGAACCTAGTTCTGACTAATAACACTCGAGGAGGCGGGTTAGAGAAAAAGGTCATAATGATCCATAAGCCCTTTCACTTTAAGATGTTTTGTGTTTAGGGTAAAAGAGCCGTGAGATGAGTTTTGGTATAGCACTGAACAAAACAATGATTAAATAGTACACCTTCAGATCAAATGACCTTCGACAAATATTTTGATATGCAACAAAGTGAATTTTTCTCCAGTTTTTTATAAGCATGCTGAGTAAATCCCCACTTTGGGTCAATCAAATCACACTATTTTTTTTTTTTCATTTCATCTAAAGTAAGCATTGAAATACAACTCTTTTTTAGCTGAAAATTCAAGCTTGTTATTTATTTGGGGAATGATCTTTTAATCCAAAACAAAACAAATTTCAGCACGAAAAATTGCTTCAGTAGAAACACTCCTGCTACGGGACACATGGGTAGTATCTCAGATCCTGAGATACTTTCTTACTTTGAAGGACCTTTCCAGAATCTCTCTGGCCCCACTTTTGCTCTGGTCAGAATGTTTATGTGTTACTTCTGCTCAAAATGTCTTAAATTTTAAGATGGGAAGTTCTCAGAGGAAAATCGAAAAGAAAGATATGCTCAGAACTAAGCCTGTGTTTTGAAAGGCTTCACTTTCTTCAAATCAACATTTATTTTGAAATAGATTTGTTCAAAGAAAAATTATTTGAATCTTACTAATTATTGTCTTAAAAAGGAGGACGATGCATTTGTTCAAATCGTATGGTGACTTAAATTTACTTGTTAAAGAGATCTTATGAAAACATCTATATCTGTAAGTGTGTTCAAATTAGTGTTGAGTTTAATTATGCAACTCCACATCTTCTTGAGGAAGGACACAAAGTGTCTTGAAATTTTGAATAACTTGCAAGTGCTAGCAACAGTGACACTAATTCTCAATTACAAAATTACTAACCCATGTAATTATTTAATAATCTATGGTTTTGCACTTTAGTCATTAATAATAAAATATTGAACATATTGATGTCACATATTCAACATCATACATTAAAACCAAACATCAATTTAGGAAAAGTTTTCATTTCTATTAAATTCAGGAGGTTTTGAGCTGAACAGTAACTGCTGTCTAAACTCCAGTGACTCTGGGCACAGAACAACAGCCAGAGGCAAAATCTGCTCAAGACACCTTAGGAGGAGGGCAGGCAAAACTGAATCCTACTGTCTCAAGGATGTGGATAAAATTAGCCAGCCCGTGGGAGACAAATTTCCTGGATTTGTGTTCACAAGGAGATGGATGGTTTGTTTTCACAGCAGAAGCTGCCTTTTCTGCTACGTCCCCTGCCTGCCCTAGCAATGGCCATGTCACTGCAGAGGTACCCGACCATCAGGAGTGATAACAGAAGGCATTCTCCAGAGATGTGGCACAGGCAAAGCAGCAGGGGCAGTTCCTGGTGGGCTTTATCTTCTGTTTTCACCTAACTGTAAAGCTTAATGATTTTGTAAAGTGCTGAATAACATAAAAGAAAGAGAAATCAAAAAGAGATGCAGACAGCAGTGCTAGCTGTCATTCTGTTTATGGGCTGTAGAAGACAGAATTGACTGAAACATCCGTAAGAGTTTTGGCAGTGATCTCAAATGGAGACAAAATTTTACCTGTGAGGCTGCACACATGCAGAGACATACTTCAGTCTGTCTTTGGGTGAGCAGTGAGCAAGAACAAGCCTTATTTTTACTGTTTTATATAGTTTTTGAAAACCGATGCAGGGAGGAGTTAAAGGGGTCTGTTCTTTGATCAACAACAGTAAGGAGAGAGAATAAAGACTAAAATTAAAGAATCTTTGGGAGACACCCCCCTTCTTTAGGCTTAGGTCCCATTTGTTCCTTATTGTAATATTATCCATCTATTTTGTATTATATTCCTTTGTATCTAGACATATTGGAAGTGATTCTTATTAATCTGACTTGAACATGTTATTTTCACACTCACATTCTGTGAATTTTCCTTAGCTCTTCATCACTGAACACATTTTCTCTAGAGACATGCATTTATACTTGCCTATATGAAACAATTTTTATTCATTTGCACTTTTTACAATGTTTAAAAATTTGTCACTAAGTACATTTTTTGGAAAATAATTCACCAAATATATTTGCATCACACTTCTCAACTCTCCAGTTTCACCCTTCATTTCTTTCAACTGGGTAGAGTTCATAGAAGTTATATTTACACTTTACATCATGCACCTCACCTTTCCCACAATGGGATATAATGAAGTTTTACAAATCCACAAAAGCCAACTCAGATAACGCCCAAAGCTGCAATCCAGTCTCAATCCTTTACCGTTTTTTTTCATCAGTTGATTCATATTCGTAAAAGGAACACCATCTCTTTGCACGAGACTATCTAAGGATAAAATCATCCACTGACAGAGGCTTAGAATAAACATTTCAAGACTGAAATCCATTCATCTACAAACAGAGATGACATGATTGACATTTGTTGAAAAAATAATCAGAGATTATCTTTTCGTATTGGCAGGAAGCTGAAAAATAATTGAAACACTGGGTTGGGTTCTTTTCTTTTCTCCACAGAAAGTTTTCTTCCTCTTGGTAAGATGTGGTAATCATGATCTTTATATTTAAATGCAACTAATGAACAGTCACTGTAATTTAGACTGCATGCAAACAAAGCTAAAGAAGTTAAGAAATTAGATATACCTTCATGAAGAAAGGAGAGCCTTCCACTACCTTCATCTGGAAGGACAGAAATTTTAAAGATAATCTTTGTCTCTAACAGTATCAAATTTATTGACTTTACAAGTTCAGAGTTGGCAGCACTTATAAATAACTTCATAGACCCTGTGCTTTCTTTGGGGAATTAAACCTACTGCATACCTAAGGTGTAAGTTGCATTCAGTGATATAAATCTTTTCTTTATTATTATTATTATGTCTCTATGGATCTTTTAAAAATAGATAAATAACTATATTTCAGGGAAATATTGTAATAGAAAAAGAATATTTTGGGAAATCAAATGTGGAATTAAAAAAAAAAAACATGCCTAAAAACTTGAAAATTTCCAAGTTAGGCTGGAAGAAAAACTAGTCAGAAGAGGCAGGGAAAGACAAAGACAAGAAGATACCATGTACAAATTACCCCTTAACTATGGAATAGCAACTGCATTTGCAGTGGGATACAAGACAAAATTCTATTACTGCTTCAGTAAGGGAGTGTAAGTGCTCATAAGGAACTCACAAGAGTTCAGTAATCCACACTGATTTAGGGTTACCGGTTTTATTACCAACTTCAAGGACATGGATAATATAGATGAACAACACCTAAAATAAAAATGTAACATGCTCCAGTACAGTGTTCCTTTTCTATGAGGGATCTTTACTTATTTAGTTGGAGAAAACCTGTTTTTATGGAAAGAAAAAATTAACTTGAGAGTTAACTCGTGGATTTATTTTCCACAGTGAAATCCCAAATGTAAATCACTCTTTATCCCCTGAATACAGCTGATTTCCAAAGAATTTTCACTTTGCCCCTGTGGCATCCACTGTCTGGCTACAGTTGCAGATGATCAGTGCTGGTTCCTGCCTCTCCAAACTCCCTCAGCAATAGAATTCCCCTGGGAGCTTTCTCACAGAAAAGCCTGGGTCCAACATGCTCCTCCTCACCTCCATGTGTTTTAACCCCAAGGCTGAACTCAAACCAGGCAATGCTGGTCCAGCACAGGAAGCATTGGCTGTAGGAGGTTTTACAACAGCAGAATTTCCTCAAACAAAAGAAAAGGTCCTGTAAAAGAACATCCAGTTATTCGATGTTCAAAATACAATACATAATAAATAAATATGTGCTAAAAGCGAGCAAACTGAACTCAGAGAACTGGAGAACTCAACACAATATTTTCCAGAAGTAATAACAACATACTGTAGTTCTCTTTATTATGCTTCATCATTCTACCCATCTTTCTGGTTTTGTCACTGACCACAAAAGTAAATGTAATGCTAAGTTTCATGATATAATTAGTCTGCTTCCTTCTACTCCAGTTTGTCAGCAGTAATCCTTGTGTGTGACAGGCAGAGGGAAATCTTTTTAGGATTTTATTCTTCCCTAATTCTTCAAAGGTCTTTTCACTTTGAGTGACTTTGCATCTTCTCACTGTTCCTCATCTATTGTGTCCGGTTCCTTCTTCTCTCATTCCAAAGCCAAAGAAAATTCAGTATTCCAACAGGAGAAAACACATTTAGTTCACTTATGTGAATCTGTCCAATTTGTTTGTATTTGCTTTGCAAAAAATTGAAGCATAGGAACTAAACCAGTGTAAGCCCACGGCTGCCAGCAGACAGCAGCTGTCAGCAAACCAAAGCCAATCACTTTTCATTGAGTCTGAAGGAACTCGAGCTTTTTTTCCCCTTGTTCCCTCTTCTTTCTGCCAGAGATTACACAAAACAAAATCTTCTTCTCCAAAAAGCAAACAATCAGATTGGCATTTCAGGAGGGATTGGCACTTTATCACATCTTTTTTGCTCATGCAAAAGCAGATTTTATGTTCTGCTGTTTCTGACACTGGCTCATATTCTGCAACTCTGTCACATGAAAAGCCACCAGTGGATCACTGTGAGGTCTGCACTGGGTTATCTCACTGCTCAGCTGGTGCAAGTGAGTACACGTTTGGATGAACCAGCCTGGAAAGCCTGGCTAAATGCTGGTACAGAAGTTCTGAAGCCATGCTGCGGATGCTGAGCCGAGACAAACAGACCCAGCTGGGATGAAGAGAAGATTCATGCTGGCTCATCTCCATGTGCATGTAGGTCTGGGGCTTCAGGGCTTGAGCTGAAACACAGGTGGGATCACACAGGCTGCACCTATCCTGTGCTACGGTCCAGTTTTTAAAGTTATTACAAATGCCTCTGTCCAAATTAAGATGCAGATGATACCACATGCCAAAGTCAATAGTATGAATTTTATTTAATAGTGAATATGAGAGACAGAGGGATAAAAAAGGAAAATAAAGAAGTAGAAAAGAGGTGGGGGGACAGAAAGAGTGACAGAGATAGATTAAAGCAAATATCACCATGCCATGGATCCCAGTGATGTTCCATTGATCCTCATTTTCTGGTCTTCTTGGTGGTGAGGGTCTCCCCAAAAAACATAGAATCCAATGGGTTAATATGTGTTCAGGCCAGGTGGGAATGCCCAGATACCCCTCCTGACGGGGGGGTTTGACACAGTCTCTTGCAGCAGACTCTGGGTTGTTTCATCCCTTTTGCATCACGTGCAGTCCTCTGGTGCAAGGTCTCAGGATTGAGTCTGGGGAGCACTTCAAGGGTCTTTGATGGATTGTGACACCTCCTCAGCTGCGTCTCGTGTGAGTGTCCCATGGACGTGGCCTTCCTGTGATGGATTGTGACACCTCCTCAGCTGCCTCTCATGTGAGTGTCCCATGGATGTGGCCTTCCTGGGGTCGGGGGTTCCATAGCTGAGACAGTTTGTGTAAGGGAGGATGGGTGTTCACTGCCGCTGATCAGAGGTTTGGCCATGCCAAAACTCTCCTCCTCCCCACATCATTGCGGGGGAGGTGAGTCTGTGCAAACCTGGCCTCTGTGGGCTGTGGTCTCCCCCACCCCAAACCCAGCCAGGGATGATTTTCTGCTGCATTTGGCTTTCTTGTGGATGCACTCTTTTCCCTCAGCCTTGTTTACTTCTCCTTAGACCTGAGATGATTGAACAGTGGTATCTTGAATTCTGTTAGGTGGCTTAACTCACAGTCCAAAGTTTCAGTCAGGCATATTCAGGGAGGGGTAGGCTTTGGTGGCCGTAGCTTCTTTATACAGTTTTTGCTATAATGGGCAAAACTCCTTCATAACAATGTTTAAGGCATGAACCATTTCAGTCTCTAACACCTGGCAAACATGAAACATCTCTAGCTTTCTGCCTGGATCACAACCTGTATCGATGCAAACTCAGATATATCATGCCATTTATACTCTTCATAATCTAATTGTGTTAGATTCTCATAGCCCCAGATAGACCCACAGTTCTGTGCTGGGTGCTACAAAAGCATGCAATTTGGAGGTGGATTGATGGGTACACTGAGACTGAGGAGTAAAGCCTGTCCTCCATCTAAGCCATCCATAAAAGATAAATAGGTTTTTGAAGTGAGAGCTGCCTCCAAAAAGAAAGTGCAAGCATATACCACTGTCCCAATTTTTAAAAGATGTGAAGTAGCACTAGAGATTAAACTATCTGGTGAGTGTGGCTTGACTGAATATAATTTTAGTTAGAAGTCTGCATGCATAAGAAACATCTCAGAATAAAACACAAAGGAGCGGAAACATAGCACACGACTGATCAAAAACTGAAGCAGACACTTACTAAAGAAACTTAAAGAGCACTGGAATGAAAGAGACTTAAAGCAAAAAAAGCTCTGTGCTATTGTTTGGGTCCTGTTGCATTCAGAAAATCAGGAGTGTTCGCTCTTGGTGAATAGGTATGATTCCTCCTAAGCTGCCTGAGATATAATCAACTTCTCTTTTCAGCTGGAAGCAGCACAAGGAGGCCTGGAAAATGGTGAGCTGCTCAGCTAAAAATCCTGAATGTATAAAAGGCATAACTTGCCCCGATAGAGTTAATGTTGAAGTGGCAGTAGAGCCACTATGAGGGTTGCTGTCTCGCTTTTGCCACAAGGTGTCAATTTGTATCTATGACTTAGGTCTTTTGCCACCACTTTTCACTCAAACCTTCAATGCCAGAGGTGTATTTGGAGTCAGTTTGGATTAAACCTACATTATGAGAGAAGACATGCATATTCTGACCTTTCTTGATAATATATACTTAAGGCTCATGGTGGCATACAGCTATTAGAGGCTGAAATTCATTTTTAAGGGTTTGCCACTTAATCATCTGTGGAGCAGTTCGCTCCTGTGACGGAGGCCATCCTCACCATGCAATTACACTATACTTCTGTGGTACTTACTTCTGTTGTCAGATCTTCTGGACAACCAGACTCTATGGGCAGCTTTCTGTGTCTGCAGCCTCACGAAAGTAAATATCTATGAAAAAATCTAATGCATTTCTTTCCTTGTGACATGCTCCTGCCCTAGCATTTGTCTAACGCAGGGTAAAGGCAGGAGAGAGGGATGGCTCTGCAGCACCGCTCCTTTCCTGGAAATGCTGTTAAAAGCTACCTTTTTCTGCATGTGTGTTCCTGATGAACAGGAAATGCAAGGTAACGGGTGAATGAGGAAATTGCAGTTTCTGACTCAAGCAAACTTTATGTCAAATACTTAAGCACAGAAGCATTGCTTGTTATGAGTCGTATTTGGTTTTGCATTTGGAGTGTATTTCTATATGTCTATTTTTTTTGTGTGTATCTGAGGAGTAGATGCATCCAAAGTGCTTACATTTTCACCAATATTCTTTTCTGATATTTCTGATATTATTTGTTATCTCTAATAATGAATGAATTACATAGCAACATAACAATAATAGTACCTTAGTTTAATGTTGATTCAAGAAAAACATGGTGGGAAGCTTAAGTTTCTTATTCCACCTCACTGCCTCATTGCAATAGAATTGTACCATTGTTTCTATTCTTTTCATAAGGCTTGTATAAAACATTATCCCTCAAGTGTTTTCTAGTATTCTAGTAAACTATTTAGGAGTAAGTGACTGCAAATCAAGTTTTGATCATGCTACAGAAAGCAATATCTGAAAGACAAGCACAAATGTTAAAAGTGTTTGACTCTTGGAACTAGAAATCCATTTAAAATGATGAATTGAGCCTAAACATCAAGAAACAGTCATGAGAGTGTTTTACAAAAAACCATACTGTGGCTTCCCTTCAGTACAGTATTACATAATTCCTTTAAAGCTTTCTGAGAATAAAAGCTTGCACATATGGTCTAGCGGTAGCCTTAAAACTTTCCTGGGGAATGGTGTTCTTTATACATTAACTCATTCACAGATGAAAAGGGCAGACTCTGTAACATTATTTTATCTTTGACAGTCCTGCTCTTGAAGGACATGGTGCTGTGTCCCAGTTGCTGCTCAGTGACCATTTCAGGGAGCACAATACCTATGCAATTACCTCTGATCTAAATTCAATTTCTTTCTCTTACCTCTTATTACTCTTTAATAATGTCTATTCAAAGAAAAATTTTGCTGGGAGGTAGAAGACAAATATATTTCCTCTTTATTGCTTCTCTGACCCTTCTTCCTCAAAAATAGAATAGAATTAAAGAAATTTTCTTTTTTCATTTTCTTTTCTCTCTTCTCTTCCCATCCCTTCCCTTCTTTTCTTTTCTTT